>RJWJ010001821.1:60808-116877 GCA_004363605.1 Indri indri
ACCCTTTTCTGTTTTCTGGGAAAGCCGTAATAGACTCCATATGTATATCCCTGTGTAATCTGAGATAGTCTAATTTTTCTAAAGGCAAATCTCGTGTTATTTTTCTGATTTATACTCTTTAGTGGTACCTTGTATTCTAGACAAATTTAAAATCTTACTTGAGAAATAAGGCCCTTCTTGATCTCATCAGGGCACATTTCCCCACTTCCACTCTGTGTTCCAGCTGTCCTAAGCAGTTTGTTATTCCAGAGTTCATTTTGCTTTCTCTTGCCTCTAGGCCTTCCCTCCTGCCTTTCTTGTTGCTGGAATACTCTCTTGTTTTATAACTCCATCTCATTCTTCACGTCTTAGCTGAGATATCACCTCCTTTGGGAAATCATTCTGTAATAACCCCTTACTCCATATTAAGTGTTCTTGTGTTCATGCAGTGCCTTCAAAGGGCCACACACTCTTTCGTCCCAGGGCCTTTGTACATGCCGCTTCCTCTGCCTTGTCTCTCTTCCCTGCCTTCACCCTGTTGCTGTTCATTCCAGGCAGTGCTCTGTGGTAGATCCACATATTCCCCTATCATAGCAAGAAATTCTTCTATTTACTTTGTGAAATTTGAAACAATTTTTTTGCATTCTTAGGTTTTAGAAATTTAGACAGTTTGCTTTTAATTAGTGTCTCCTTCTCTCTTAATCCAAGCCTTTTAATAAACTCCCCTAAACCCCAAGCCTGTTCTTTAGCTTTATGCTTCTCCAAGCAAGCCGACATTGCCTAACTTGAGAATCAGTTATGTGCCAGAAATCAGCTGATGCTGTTTGTAAAAAAAATGGTATTTTCAGCTTTCAGCCCTAGCCACTGAACCTGACAAGTTCTGACATCTCTTCTCTTGGCTGCCTCTCACTTTTTTTTTCTGTTTCCATGGAAATGGACATCAGATCACAGAAACACAGTAAGAAACTGGTGGCTAATTGCTGTTGCAGAGTTCTGAATTCCCTTTGTAAGTGATTATTTTATTGACTCTTGACCACTTTATAGTATGTGGTAGTTAGCCAAAACATCTAAGGCAGTTTGATTTGAGAGCTAGATGATGTTTCCCAAGTATCACTAACTGGTATCCTAAAATGTATTCCCTTTTTTATCTCTCAGGGAAAATATATTTTAATTTAAGAGCTATAATCTTGTCAGGGAGGAGCACTACATTTCAAGCCAGGAGACCTGGCCCTCATCCTAAGTCTGCTGCTATCTCACCATTTGACCTCAGTTAATTTTGTTATGTATGTTGAATGAACCAGTTGCTGCTACTTAGCCTTTGGGCTTATTTACAAGTGTCCCAGTGAAAAGACTGCCTTTATGCCAGTGTGCTTTAATAGCAAACATAGAAATAAGATATAGAACTAGTTTTAGTTAAGGAAATAAAACCAAGTTTCTAAACATCTAAAATGGAAAAATGCTTTTAATCCCAGTGCTTTTTTTTCCCCTTCTGTAAAATGATCAGAATAAAGTTCTATCATATGGCTAGAAATGTTTGTCTAAGATTATCTTTTTAATATACATGTAGTTTCCCAAGACAAGGACAACCTATTTTATAGCAAAGTAAAGTGATCAAAATTATAGTTGAAAAATTCTATTCATTTTCTATTTAATGAGAGGACTTGCTATTGCTTATCTAATTTGTATTTTACCCACATGCAGGATGTATGAGGATTTGCCATAGCCATATGCCTCCATGGTAGGTTTGTCCATACCAGGTCAGGATTTCTACATAAATCTAAGTTTAGAACTTGGAAAGCCAGGTTTTGTTAAATACATGTACATGTAAAAAAGATTAGTATTTATTGAGCTGCTTCTTCACCATATAGTGTCTATTCTATATCAAATGAACCAGAGTAATTGAAATTGAGTATGAACAGAATAAATCTCTTTTTTGCATGCCTACACAGAATAAAATATAGATGATGCTCAACTTATTATGGGGTTATGTCTCGATAAACCCATCTTAAGTTGAAAATATTGTAAGTCAGAAATGCATTTAATATACCTAACCTACCAAACATCATAGCTTAGTCTAGCCTACTTTAAACATGCTCAGAACAGTTACATTAGCCTGCAACTGGGCAAAATTATATCTCAAAATGCTGGCAACGCAGTGCACCATAGAGTATGTGTCGTTTACCCTCACGATCAAGTGGCTGACTAGAAACGGTGGCTTGCTGCTGCTGCCCAGCATCACCAGAGAGTATCATACCACACGTTACTCGCCCAGGAAAAGATCACTATTCAAAACTTGAAGTATGATTTCTACTGAATGCCTATCATTTTTATACCACCATAAAGCATAAAAATCATGAGTTGAACCATTGTATGTCTCAGACCGTCTGTATAGGTTTATGTTGAAATAACTGCCTTATAATTGCAAGTATAAAGACGTAAGCCATATGTGTTAAAACATTATAAATAAATTTAATAGAAAATAATAAATTTTATACTTCTAGTTGAGGTAGATTTTTCTAAAGGGAAACAACTGCTGTA
Organism: Indri indri; assembly: GCA_004363605.1. Lineage (NCBI taxonomy): Eukaryota > Metazoa > Chordata > Mammalia > Primates > Indriidae > Indri > Indri indri. The sequence continues at coordinate 63,326 of RJWJ010001821.1, forward strand.
TTCAGTTTGCTGTGAATTTGGTCTTCCATAAAGAACCTGCAGTGGACTTGGGGTCTAGGCATTTCAGTTCCCTGTTTGTGACATAGTCGCAGAAATCAGTAGATTCACCACAGGCCCCAGTGTTTTTAGGGGCAGTGCTTTAAAGCAAAAGTTTATTTATTTTTGTTAGTAAAGAATATCCGATACTTGTGGTATAAGATAATAAGAAAAAAAATGTTCAAGGTAGAAATTATAATTGCCCATTACCCCACTATCAAAGTAAGCCACTGTTAACTTTTTGGGATAGTCCTTCAATTAAAAATAATCTACCAGTGCGTATGATGAAATCATAATAATGCTATATGTGCTGCTTTGTAGCCTACTTACTTCATTTACCATATCATGAATATTTTACCCTGTTATATATATTTTAATAACTACATGGTATGCCATCATGAATGATTCCCTAATTTATTTAACTGTTAAGAGCTTTTTGGATATTTAGATTGTTTTCTTACACACAGCATTAAGCAGGAACCTATATACTTTCTTTAATCCCTTTAATCAATGTAGAACATGCCTAGATTATATGGTTTACCAGGCTAGTATTTTATTAGTTTTTACTTTGATTTATTCTGATGTCTCATAGTTCTCTGAGTCTCACTAATTTTATCTCCAGAATATCTCTTAAATTTGTTCCTTCATCTCCATTCTCATTGTGGTTGCACTAGTTTGGGTTTTCATCTAATTTGGACTACTGCAATAATCCCATGCAAATCTGGTCTTCCTACTTTTGGCCTCTTCTCTTTCAATGTATTATTCATCTTATGGTCAAAATTATCTTTCTAAAATGTGGATATGGTGTATGTTCCCTGGTTTTAAAGTCTTTGAGGTTTTTCCGTTGTCTGTGCCATACAGCCTTAGCCTGGTTTTCAAGGGCATTTATGTTTTCCCCTATCTACCTACTGCTTTTAGCTTCATTGTTCTCTTCTCCTTTTCACATTCCACATAAACAGCTTTCCTTCTGTTGCCTATAACGTACTACCTCTCACTCCTGGTAATTTTTTACTTCCTTCTTCAAGGCTTTAGCTCAAATATTACCTATCCTGTAAAGCTCTGCTGTCCAATACAAGTAACTGCTAACCACATGTGGCTATTTAATTAAAGATTAATTAAAGTAAAATAAAATTAAAAATTCAATGCCTTAGTCATAAGCATATTTCAAATACTCAGTAGCCACTTGTGGCTAGTGGCTATTATATTGGACAGCACAGATTAAAGAAAATTTTTATCACTGGAGAAACTTCTACTGGACGGTATTGCTGTGTAAAGCCTTTTCGAATTGATTTCCTCCTCAGAACTTCCATAACCCTTAAGATTAACCATTAAAAAAGCCCTTGAATTCCTTTATAGTAGGTGAGGGAACAAGACTTGTTCTTTTCATCTTTACCATCTTTATCACCTAGACTAGTAGATGGCATGTAGTTGAATTTCTGTCTCTCCCACCAAAAGGTATGATCCATCAGAGGAGGGTCTGTGTTTTACCACTGTATCTCCAGCTCTAGCATGGTATCTGTCACATTGTAGATGCTCAGTAAATAGTCTATCAATGAATGAAGTGAAATAATTTGCATAAAGAGCTTAGCACAGTGTTTGGCAAAGAGAAAGCATTCAAATGCTGTTAGGTATTATAACTACCAATAGCAGTATCTCTGTTATTTTTCATACATTTATTAAACAAACCATCACTGAACACTATTTCTATGCTAGGCACTGTACTGTGTGATTTTTAAAATGCTGATGTTGGGTTTTGGGAAGTTTTTCAAAACTAGCTAGGGAGCCAATAGCATAAGATGATAACTATAATTCATACAATGCCTCCAAAAGGCTTCTGAAATTCTGTTCTTTACAGAATTTATGATTTTTCCTTTAACTGATCTGGTTAGATCCCATTAACCCAAGCACAGTACCAGACATAGCAGCTGATCACAAAATGTTAATAGAGCGGCATTGTAATTTTCTTCTTTAACATATTTTAAGCCGTTGGTTTCTCTTAAAAGCAAAAGTCAAGACATACTCTGGTCATGAACAATTACAAAATATACGAATCACTAAAGCTACCACACGTAATATAATATCGATAAGTGATCAATGCTGTGGAAAAAAAGGCAAGATAAGACAATAGAGAATGATCAGGGAAGGCTTACCTGAGAAGGTGGATGGCTCACTCCCTTTCCTTCCACTCAAGTTTCTGCTTAAATGTCACTTTCTCAGGTAAGCCTTCCCTGATCATTCAAGAATGAGTTTTAAGGATTTTTGACATTGTATATTATTCCAGTATAGGTAATAGATGCATACATTTCAAATGGATGTTTTCTTTCTTAAATACGTTGTTTGCTTAGTAGAAAGCAACTTGTGAAAACATATGCTACATAGAATTTGTTAATCAAACAAAATTCAGTGTATCTATATAGAAAGTTGTGTAGGCAGGATAAGAATATAGATATTTTTGTTAAAAGGCACTTGATGGGCCGGGCGCGGTGGCTCACACCTGTAATCCTAGCACTCTGGGAGGCCGAGGCGGGTGGATCACTCAAGGTCAGGAGTTCAACACCAGCCTGAGCAAGAGCGAGACCCCGTCTCTACTAAAAATACAAAGAAATTATCTGGACAACTATAAAAATATATGTAGAAAAAATTAGCAGGGCATGGTGGCGCATGCCTGTAGTCCCAGCTACTCGGGAGGCTGAGGCAGTAGGATCGCTTGAGCCCAGGAGTTTGAGGTTGCTGTGAGCTAGGCTGGCGCCACGGCACTCTAGCCCAGGCAAGAGAGTGAGACTCTGTCTCAAAAAAACAACAACAACAACAACAACAACAACAAAAACCAACCAAACAAAAAAGGCACTTGATGTTAGAGTGCTTTTTTATTAGAGGAAAGTTTTTCTATGTGTGAGCATAAACTGAGATTTAGCTTCATTGTAAAACTGGTTCATGGAAATAATGAAAGCTGAATAATTGAATCAAAATGTGAAAATTAACACTATTTTTAGGCAACATGGTATAGAGAAAAGAGCCTGGGCTTAGGAAAAGAGAATGATCTGGGGGAAATTTCTTTAATCTTTCTGAGCCTGTTATTTTTATGCCTGAAGTAAAGATAGTATTATCTACTTCATAGGATTGTTGTGATAATTAAATATAATACAGGTTGAATATACCTTATCCACAATGCTTAGGACAAGAAGTGTTTTGGATTTTGAATTTTTTTGGATTTTAGAATAATTGCATATACATAATGAGATAACTTGGAGATGGGACCCAAATGTAAACATGAAATTTATTTACCTTTCACATATGCCTCTCGACTGCTTTTGACTGTGAGCTGTGACATGAAGTCACATGTGAAGTTTTCCGTTCGTGGCATCATGTCAACACTTAAAAAGTTTTAGATTTTGGAGCATTTTAGATTTCAGATTTTCACATTAGGGAAGCGCAACCTTTAATGCATCTAAAGTGTCAAACATTGCTTTGTATATAGGAGTTGGTAAGTATCTTTCTCATAAAAATCAATACTGTAAGTTTGAGAAAGATAGTTCAAGAAAATTTATGTCACAATTACTAATTAATAGCCTAAATTCTTACAGAACCTTAGTATTTTTGCTCATATTTTCCAAATCTTAAGGATCATGCTTATACAGAGCTGTCCGAAGCACTGGTAGAATTGTTTTAGCCTTTAGGAGACAAAATTCAGAGATGTATGATAGCTATGTTTAAATGTATAGAGGCTGTTGTGTGAAACAGGGATTGTTTTTTATGACTCAAGAGAGCAGAACTCTGATCCAAGGGTGAAAACTACGGGGAAAAGGTTATTTTGGCTCATCAAATTAAAGACATCTCCAAAAATAGAATGTCTGCTCCATCAGTGGAAGTGTTTGTGCATAGATATATCAATTTTCTGGAATGTGTCGAGCATTGAGGGTTTTTAATTTAGTTTGAAAATGTCTTCAACTCAAGATTCACTAAAATATAAACTACGCAAAAGCAGAGATCTTATCTTTCTTGGGGACCACAGTATCGTCAATGCCTAGCTAGCACTGTGTTGGATACATCTGTTAAGGAATGAATGAATGAGTCAGTTGTTCTGGAGGTCATCTGTGTACTTCATTCCTCTTCTTTGCCTCAAGTTCAGTCCTGAATTTTGGTTGGTGATTTGAGTGTTAATTTGGGTTAAAAATAAGAGAAACTGAGGAATTGTTGCTTGGTAAGAAAACAAAGAGTAAATGCAGGGTTTCTCAACACTGGCTCTATTGGTATTTTGGGCCATTTACGCTTTTGTTTTTGGGAGCTGTCTTGTGCATTGTAGGATTTTAGGCAGCATCTCTGGCTGCTAGATACCTTCAGCCAGTATTTAGCAGTATTAAGTATTTAACATTCATACTTAAATACCCCCCTGCCAGTCTTGACAATAAAAAATGTCTCCAGACATCGACAAGTGTTCTTTTGGGGGCAAATTGCCTCTTGTTGAGAACCACTGGGTTAGTGAAAAACTCACCAGAACACATGCATGCAGTTAGACAAATCTAATATTTTCATTAGATAAAAATGAAAGAAAATAGTGTCATTTAAGAAGGCTCATTGTAAATTATTTATTTTAAGATAAACTGTACACTGGCATGAGATGTGTGTTGAAGCATGCATATAGCTTTATAATGAAGTTGTGTAATGCTCCTGGATTTCTACTTTGCTTTGAAATTTGTTGAATTTAAGTTGATTCTTTTGCTTTAGCTTCTCAGTAAATGAAGGCTTCCAGCAATCTACAACCTTTTTTGGCACCAGGGACTGTTTTCATTGAAGACGATTTTTCCATGGACCGGGGAGGGGGAGCGGTGATTTCGGGATGATTCATGCACATTACAGTTATTCTGCACTTTATTTCTAGTATTATTACATTGTAATATATAGTGAAATAATTACACAACTCACCATAGGTTGGGGACCCCAGGCTTACCATATTTCTTCTTTTATGGTGATAGAATTGTTTATGTTGGGTTTTCAAATTGCTTTGACAGCCTTTATGTGTTACAATACAGGTGTGGAGAGTTCAAAAGCAAGAGGGTTGGCGGTATAAATAGTGGCTCCTAAGTATCAAAGACAGCATGAAGTATAATAGCTTGAAGGGTAGTAGCAGCAGAATGCTGAGCAGCTGATCAAGGATTCTAGAAGCAGGAGAACTAAGTTGTGTTTTTTTTTTAAAGTTACATATTTAAATTTGTTTTGGTCTCAGTGTAGAGGTATGATCATCTCTTGATAGATGTGGTTTCATAAGTAATTATGGTATGAAGTAACCACAATGGAAGTCAATTATTTTTAGGCCGTACTAAGTTTATGCTTCTTGACTCCCCTCCCTACTATTTATGCTGATATTTCCTCTTATTTAAATCTAAAGGGCGAGCTCTAATAAATCCCTGTTTGCATTATATTTTAACTCAGTATATTTTCTTGTCACATCACACTTTCTTTATAACATATTTCACCAACTATTCATGGCTCTGATTTAATTATAAGTTGGGCATTGTTGCATTTTAATATACAGCACTTGCATACATATTATGATGTAGTCATTTCTAGAATATAGTAGTCTTACCAGGCATTATTATAAACAAGCATCTGTCAGCATTTCCATTATAAACCCTAGTCTATTTTTAAGGAGTTTCTGACTTGTCTATTTCTAAATTGCTTTGGGCTGAAAGCTGGTATAGAAATTGTTGGTTGAAATCCAAAATTTGTTATATTATAGAAGGAAAAATTGAAGCCAGTATTTTTGACTACTTCATATGTCAGCATTTGAAACACATGTATTTTTAGCAGATTCAGGTATTTCTACTTGATATTTATTTATTTCCCATAAACCCAAGTAAGGAAATGGAAACTGACAGCCACTTAAATTGCTTTGTTTCTTTTCCTGTGTTGTGCTGTAAAATGTTTAATAGACTTCCTTGAAAAGTATTTACCAAGCAGATGCATTAAGTATTTTGTTAGAACCACCTTACAACATGAAAGTGTCTGTATAAAAGCCTGTGTAGGTAACTAGATCCAGGTTTACTGTGAACCGAGAAACTTGCAAAAAAGTATCAGCTATAATGAAATTATGGAGATAGCTCTATGGTTGAGAAAGTGAATAGTTATCTAGTGATCAATAGTTGGGGTTGTTATTTCCTTTTGTCCCTTCTCGAGTGGTATTACTTTGTAGTCACTAACCTAGTTGATTGCTGCCCCTCCCCCCATTTTGTGAGATGTTGCTTTAACTATAGCAGGTGCTTCTATGATATCATTCTTTCAGATTGCTTTTTAAAATCACTTGAAAACCAAGTTATTACTCATTTATCATCTGATTTTGAATCTGAGATTTTGGGATCTTCATGTAATTGATTACCTGTATAAAAGGCTAACTTTTGTTACTGTAGAACTTCATACAAAATTAGAAGCAGTAAGGAGATGAAACATCCAAAATTGAATAAGTTCATTCACTTATAATTATTCGATAAATACGTGTATCTTATCCCCTATGTGCCAGGCACCATATGCAGAATATATAATGATGAACAAAATAGGCATGGTCCCTACCCTCTTGTATAATCTGGTAAGGGAGTTAGATGATATGCAAGTAAACAAATACCAAAGAAATAGTGCTTATTCATTTTGGTCAAGTTTAATAATGTTCCAAAGGCTTACCCTTTTATAAATGATCCACAACACAGAAACCTACATTTAAAAGTACAAGTTTTTTTTATGTTTATTAAAATGTAAAGATTAAAACATATTACTTCATTTTTACCTCAACTCTTGTTATTTCCACCTTAATTGGATCTTTTTGCCTTTATGTGTATTTTAATTAGTAATTTCTGTTGTCTAGGAACTTGATTTTTATGTGTTTTTGTTGTATTTGGCCATCTTAGCAGTGTTATTTATTCTAATAGCTTCCCAGGTAGGTGATTCTTTTGCAGTGTTTATATCACTTAATTGTTTTACTTTTCTTATTGCATTATCTAACATCACCAGTTGAATCTTGAATAGTAACAGTGATAATAGGTATATTTGTCTCATATATTGATGGCAGTGTTTCTTCTCTTTCACTGTTAAGAATGATGTTTGCTGTAGGTTTCTAGTAGATTATTTTAGTAGTTTTCTTCTATTCCCAGTTTAGAGAGATTTAATGATTTAGAACAAACAAGATTCTGTTTATATAATGGCAGTCTAGGTAATCTGGACCAAATATTCCTGCTAAGGAAATCTGAAGAAACTGGATAAAATATGAAAAACAGATTCTTACAAGCATCTGGGAGAAGATGAGAACTCATAGAAATAAGCGTATTCTCTCAAAATCACTTTTGTTTTAAGGATGTTTGTTGATCACAGCTTAGCAGCTTGGAAGATAAGTTCTGCTTTCAGATGCTTCACAGGACTGAAGAGTATAGTCAAAATCTGGAATCTGCCAAGAATGGGGACTCTTCCCCTTACTCTGCTGGAAAAAAAGGCTGAGCTCTCAGGGTAGGAGTGAATTAATGCTAACTAAGCCCTCCCAAGAACCTGGAGCACAACTTTTCATCATCTGCTGGATCTAGGAATTTTAAGTTTGGAACTTGGATTAAGATGTTCTGGGATTGGTAGTTCTTCCAAGCTTTAGCAAAAGCAAATGAAAGTTCTCTATGGAAGAGATGTCATCATCCAATGCATCAATTTATTTTTTCAATTTTTTTAAAATACATTGTCCAGTGCACAGGCAGAGATAATCAGACATGGAAGGACAAAGACACCTTGAGTAAGAAGAACTAGCAGATATATCAGACAATAGAAATAGATTCTGTAAAGATGAGATACTAGAGTTATTAGACATAGACTATATATAAAACAACTAAGCTTGTATTCAGAGAAATAAAGCCAAGAATGAAAATTTAGCAAGGAACTGGAAACTAGAAAAAAATTACCCAGCAGAGAAAAGAATCAGATAATTCAAAAACTGAAAAACATACGATATAAAACTTAGTCATTACATTGTACATCAAATTAGATACAAGTGTAAGGAGAATTAGTGAACTGGGTGATGATCTGAATAAACAATCCACAATGCAATGTGGCACAGTAGAAAGTGGGAAACCCAAAGAAGAGGGTAAGAGATGTAGACATTCAATGCAAAGAACCAGAAATCCAGAGAGCCAGCTTGAATTCCAAATTCCATCCAGCTTATTACATAAGCTAATGTGTAATATATAATAAACTTGACTGAGACACACTACTTTTTTGTGCCTCTGGGTTTCATCATCACTTATAAAATGAATAACTGCAGTTAATGCAATTTTTTTACTTATTTAGCTTAGCCTAAAGATTGCTTAAGTTTTCTGCTATAACTCCTTTTTTTTCCAGTCATTTAATGAAAAGATTTACTAAGTATCTAATGTTTGCCAGACCCTAAGGTAGGTGCCAGGAATGTATACAAAGAACAGTTTGCTCATGAGAAGCTTAAAGATTGCTGTGAAGTATCAGCTGGACAGATGAGAGGCTGAATTTCTGGAAATGCCCAAAGTCAAAGGGTCATTATTTTGATAACTATCAGTTTTTGTGAATTACATTCAGGAGTAACACTGCCCTTTTCTCCTTCCTCAGAAAAGAGCATCAGCAGAAGATATTCTGAATGTCGTCCTCAATCCAGTCAAATTTATAACATAGGCTAAGAATGGAATTTAGAATTCAAGATGGCTCTCCACATTGCTAGGTCTTTGCTTTGGAAAGGAAGCTAGAAGCCCTAGGTTCTAGTTCCGCTACTACTAATGCTGACATCACTATCCTTCCTTGCTCCTTTAACTTTGGCGATTTTGAAGCAGATTAGACTTTGGACACATCATTTAACTATTCTATATTTCAGATTTTTCTTATAAAAAAAGAATGTTACTCTCAAACATTTATTGTGTTTTAAAATGTGAATTACAATACATTCCAAATTAAAAAAAACAGGAATGAGACTTAAATTTTATCAATTTCTTTTGGTATTTCTGGCAATGATTTTTAAACATTTTTAAATTTAATTGCTTAATTTAACAAACTACATTAGTAGGGTTTTTGGTGTTCAAGTAATTTCATGTTTCTGGAATCATTCTTGTAATACACTACTGGAATCAGTGCACCATTCTTTGCATTTAGGATTATACAAGCTTGCTTTTTTGGTGTAGTGACAGTCTCCACATTGGAGGAACTCTTTCCTAAAACTGTTCGGGCGAAATGTCTTTTGGGCTGTGGGTTGTTCTTTGATTATTTTTCAATCTCTTGTACTAGTTATTTATTCAGCTTTTCTACCTCTTCTTGTGTCTGTTTTGTTAATTTGTTTTCTTAGGAACTGATCTATTTCATCTAGTTTGAAAATTTTATTGATACGATGTTGCATTCAGTATTTTCTTATAATAGCAAAACTTTCTAGCTTTCTTATAATATTAAAACTTTCCTAGCTGTTAAATCCTTTTTCTTATTCCTAATTCTTTTTCTTAATAAGACTTGTCAAAATGTTGTCTTATTTTATTCTTTTTTTGAGAAAAAACTTTTAGTTTTATTGTTTGAGTTTATGGATTATTTTTGTTGGTTTTATTGAAGTATAACTCACATAGAATAATATGCAGGGATAATAAATGAACATTTTAGTGAATTTTGGATATTGTTTATACCCATGTAACCAGTATCCAAAACAAGATAGTGTTTCCATTACCATATAGAAAGTTCCTTGTGCCTCAGCTCCCAAATCTGTTCAAATCTTTTACTCATTTTTTAAAATGAGTTCTTAAAATTTTTGACTTGCAGACATTCTTTATATTCTGTGTATGTGTCCTTTGTCCTTTATATTCTGGTTGTGGAGGTGTGTAGGGGGTAGATTTTCTCGGTTTCTGGATTGCCTATGTATTTTTAAAATTGTGTCTTTTCATGGGCAGATTGTTTTTAAATTAGTAAGTCCATTTTAAAATTTTGTTCTTTTATGGTTAGTGTTTTTTTGTGTCCTAAGACAACTTTGCCTACACCAAGGACATGAGGACATCCTATGTTTTCATATGGAAGTTTTTTGATTCTGGACTAAGCCTGTGATTCATCTCAAATTAATGGTATGAGACAGAAGCTGAGGTTTACTTTTTTCCCCATACAAATACCCAAATTTCCAGTACCAAATGTAAAAGACACTTTCTCCCACTTAATTGACTTAAAGCCTTGGTTGAAAAAAAAAGTTTGTATGTATAGATAGGTAGGTAGCTATCCCTGTGTGTATGTATGTGTGTGTAGGGTTTGTTTTTGGATACTCTATGCTGTTGTCTGCCTCATACTGCATGGTCTTGATTGCTGTAGAGTAAGGCTTCTGGATTTGTTTTCTTTTTAAAGATTGTTTTGGGCATTTTATATCATGTGCATTTCCATAACAGTTTTAGAATCAGTCTGTTATTTTCTGCTGGAATTTTGCAAGGGATAGCGTTGAATCTACTGCTCAATTTGGAGAGAATTGCCATCATAACAATATTGAGCCTTCTGATCCATGAATATTATGTATCTTGCCATTTATTTAGGTATTTGAAAATATCTCTCAGTAGTATTTTGCAGTTCAGTAGAGAGGTCTTATACATCTTTTGTTAGGTTTATTTCTAGGATTTTTTATGGACACGCTTGGGACTGGGACTTGGGGGGAAGGGGGGGCAAGGGCATCATACGTAACCTAAACACCTGTACCCCTATAAACAACAAACAATAAAAAAAAATTTCATTTTTAATTGTGTGTTGCTAGTATAAGGAAACATAATTGAGTTTTGTACATTTACCTTGTATCCTACTACATTTGTGAAATCATTTATTAATGTGTATAGATTCCACAAGGTTTTCTGCATATGTAATCATGTCATCTAGGAATAAGGAAGCTTTCACTTATCAATATTTGTGCCTTTTATTTCTTTTTCTTGCCTTCTTACACTGACTAGGAATTCTAATACAATTTGGAATAGAAGTGGTAAGAATGGATTTCTTCATCTTGTTTCTGATTTTAGGGGAAAAACGTTTAATGCACCACCACTAACTATAATGTTAGGTGTAGTTACTTCATGGATACCATCTGTCAGGTGCAGATAGTTCTATTCCTACTTTACCGAGAGTTATTATGACTGGGTATTGAATTTTGTCTAATGCTTTTTCTGCATCTGTTGAGGTAATCATATAGTTATCTTTTAACATTCTGCCAGTATGATATATTGATTTTTAGAAATTAAACCAACTTTGTATTCCTGAGATTAAATCCTTTTGTCATGATTTTTATATTTTGCCGGAATTGTTTTTCTAATATTTTAAGAGATTTCTATGTTCATGAAGGATGTTGTTCTGTAATTTTCTTCTAATATCTTTGTTGTGGCTTGTTGTCAAGGTTAAGACTCCAGCTTTTAGGTCTTATATTCCATAAATTTCTTCATTTTAATTTTTTTCCTTTCCTTTTTAAAGGTTTATTATTATTTTCTAATTTTTTAGTTGAATCTTTTTTTGAATCATAAATATACTTAAGTCTGTAAATGTTCTTCTGAGTGTTGCTTTGACTACCTCATTTTAAATAGATGTTGTATATTATTTATAATCAAGAATAAGAAATGTTGTAGCAGGAATACTATATATTTCGGTCACAAATAAGTTTCCAGTAATGGTTCTGTAGGTATTCAGGGCTTCTGCTAGACATTCCTCTTCTATGAATTCGATATAGTCTCTGTAGATCTGGCCATTGACCTCCAGATTACAGCCAAGAAGACAAGTTGGGAATGATCAGATGACAAAGTTTTATAGTCCCTGCCATGCTAACTCTAGGTCCAAATTTTTAAACTTTACTGTTGACATTTTGGACTGGATAATCCTTTGTTGGGAGGGAAAGAGGGCTGTCCTGTGGACTGGAAGATGTCTAGTAGCATGTCTGGCTTCTATTCACTAGATGTTCATAGCAGCCCCACTGAGACAATTAAAAATGTCTCTAGACATTGCAAAATGTCCCTGGGAGTGTGAGGCCAGAATTGCACCTAGTTGACAACCATTGCTCTAGGTCAGTTTCTTTTTGTCATTTTTGTAGAGCTAGTAGGTTTCCATGTAAAATAAATATGTATTAAATTGCTTTTTCAATTGACAGCAAACTGGGAAGAACACAGGCAGAGTCAGCTGTTAGCTTCTTCAAACAGTAGGAAAAGTATAGCTTGGATGCTGTCACTCCTGCCTTATTTGGTATCAAAAGTAGTGTTTGAAGCAGGGACTAAAGACACTGTATGGTTCAAATAACTGAAAAATACAGGGGATGGTATATCTTTATTCTGTGTCTATTGCTTAAATCTTCCCACTAATTCTTTTGACTGAGAAGCAGAACTGCTCCCCTGGTTTTAAAAATCAGGGTGAATATACATTCGTAGTCTTGGACAGGCAGGAAGACACATTACTTGTTTATCAGTTGTATGATAAATGTCTGAAGCATGCTTCACAAGCTGCTGTGGTGACAGTGGTACATAAAATGTTACAAATAAATGGTAACTTGTTATAATAGCTATATATTTCAAGAGTGAGTATGTATTACTCAAGTTTCCTAACTTTTCCTCGTTGTTAGAAATAGTGTTATAGGGGTTTTTTTTTGCCACTTGCCTCTCCATTATATTTGTCTGAAAAGTATTTTGTCCATAGATTTTTTAATTATTTTTATTTTTAATTATGGTTACATAATAGTTATGTATCTTTATAGAGTACACATGGTGTTTTGCTATAGGCATACAATGCGAATTAATCAAATCAGGGTAATTGGGATATCTGTCACCTTAGGCATTTATCATTTCTTTGTGTTAGGGACATTGCAATTCCACCCTTTCAGTTGTTTTAAGGTATACCCTAACTTATTGTTCATTATAGTCACTTTGTTGTGCTATCAAATGTTGTTCATTCTATCTATTTCTTTGTACCCATTAACCATCTCAACTTTATCACCCCCTCCCCACTACTCTTCCCAACCTCTGGGAACCATCATTCTACTCTTCGTCTCCATTAGATCAATAAGTGAGAACAGGTACGTGGAATTTTTAAAAATACACAAAGCCAAATTGCTTTCCAAAAGGACTGGACAGCCAGTTGTGATGTTACTTTTACCTTCAGCTATTTTCTTGGCATTGTTTTTACCTTTTCTCCCACCACTGTAACTTTAATAAAAACTTTAAAAAACTATTTAACAATAAAGTGTGTAAGGTACAAAAATCTTAATGTATTATACACATCTGAGTAATTACTACTGAGATCAAGATCAACAACATTTTTAATACCCGCGAGGTTCCCTCTTCTGTCTTCACACTCAATGCTCACTCCCAGAGGTAATCAATATATAATGTCTTTAAATATTCATTAGTTTTGCCTACTCTTAAACTTCATGTAAGTAGAATCTTTTATGTCTAACTTCTTTCTTGCAACATAATGCTGAGCTCCCTCCATGTTTTTGCATGAATTCTCAGTGTGTTCTTTTTTGTTGTTATATAGTATTCCACTGTATTATCTGCTGCAATACATCCATTCTCCTGTTGATATTTGGGTTGTTTCTATTTGGGGCTATTATGAATAAAGCTCTATAAACATTCTTGTAATGTTTTTTGGTGTACAGATGCACTCATTTCTTTTGAGTATATATCTAGAAGTAGGATTGCTGGATTTTGGCTTAAGTGTCTGTTTAGTTTTAGGTGGTTCTGCCAAGGAATTTTCCAAAGTGGTTGCACCAATTTAATCTCCTACCATTAATATGTGAGAGTTTCAGTGGTTTTACATCCTTATCAATACTTGGTTTGTCTATCTTTGTGGTTATTGTAGGTGTGTTTTGGTATTGCATTGTGGTTTAAAAATTCATTTCCCTGTTGAGTAATGCTTATTGGGTATTTGGCTATCCATCTTTGTGAAGTGCCTGTTCATGTTTTTTGCCACTTTTTAAATTGTATTGTCTTTTTCTTATTAGTCTATAGTTTATTACGTATTTTTGGATATGAGCCTTTTGTCAGATGTGTTGCAAATATCTTCTCTCAATCTGTGGCAAGTGTTTTCTTTTGCTTACTGGTGTCTTTTGATGTAAAAAGTTCTCACTTTTAATTAAGTTCAGTTTATCAATTTTTTCTTTTAGGTTTGTGTATGTTATTTAAGAACTCTTACCCTACTCACAAAAAAATTCTGTATTTTCTTCTAGAAGCTTGATTATTTCAGCTTTCACATTTAGGTTTATGATCTCTCGCAAATTGATTTTTAAAATAGTGTGACATAAGAGTCAAAGTTAATTATATTTTCCATATGGATATCTAATTGTTCCAATACTTAATTACAATGACATCTTGGTTATAAATCCAGTGACTATGTGTGCGATCACCACTCTAACCTTTGACAGCTGTCTCCTGCTTGTACATATTTGCCTTAGGATAGACTGAGCACTCACTACAATAATTAAATAATTCTGTTCATGCTAGTTGCACTTAACAGTTGAAGCTCTCCTTAAGAGTATAGACAGTTTGAACCCATAGCCCTTCTCTCTCAATTTTTTGTTTTAGTTATTCTTTCTTTGGAAATACTCTTAATTTTTCATTTACAAGCATACTTTTTACTTAAGGATTAAAAGTAATGGCTAAGAGCTGGCCTTTTACAAATTTTATATGACTACCTTTATATTAAAATGTAATACTTGAGAATTTATGAACTATTAAGTTTTCATTAATCAACTTTTACTAAGAGAAATTGGAAAAAAATCAACTTTAAAAATAGCAGTTGTCACTGCGTGTGTCATAACTCACATATTTTGAACAAAAGTATTTAATATGTCTAGTTTCACTTACATTACTTTGACTCGTTTTACCTTCAAGCCATATCACAAATGCAGTGGGAGCTCTGGAAATTACTGAGGAAAGAAAATAATTTGAAAGTCAAGCTATTTGGAGGGCAGAGATAAGAGGTTGCCAGTTACATGGGTTTTATTAGGATTCTCTTCACCTGAGGCTACCACCTTACAGAGCTGTAATCAGTGATTTTTGTCCTGTGTGCTGGATCTCAGATACATATGATTGGGGGGCTCTTGACAGTTGCTTTTCTTTGCACTGTTTTTGTTTTATACTCTATTATTTGGTACGCTCCCAGGTACTTTGAGGAATAGACTTAAATATTATTTCTCTGTACATTTCTTACACCCAAAAGACAATGATAATCTGGACAGCCCAAGACAGGAATGTGTTACCTAATACCTGAGGAGATGAACTAACCTGAAATTCCAATATAAAACAAAAGCTTTTGACATCTCTGGTAGCACTTAAAGCATTTTTTAGTTGACTAGGATTGAGGATTTTTTAATTACTCATGTGAAGAACAATTTCAAAAATGAACTAAGCCATTCTGATTTTTTTGTTTCACTAGTACTTCTAGCAGTGGTTTCTAAATAGGTATTCTTTAAAAATTACATTTTGTTTGGGCACAATGGCTCATGCTCTTTGGGAGGCTGAGGCAGGAGGATCACTTGAGGTCAGGAGTTTGAGACCAGCCTGGGAAACATAGCAAGACCCCATCTATCTCTACAAAACATAAAAAAAAATTAGCTGGACATGGTGTACACATCTATAGTCCTAGCTACTCAGGCTAAGGCGGGAGGCTCTCTCAAGCCCAGGAGTTGGAGGCTGCAGTGTACTATGATCATGTCACTGCACTCTCCTGCCTGGGTGACATGGCAAGACCCTATCTCTAAGAAAAAAAATTTACATTTTGTTGAGTAGGTATATTCATTTCCTGTCTCATAAAATAGGGTTTCAGGGAAAAAATGGGGGGAAAATCTGTTACATATTATGTGATCATTTATAGTCACCTTCAAAATTTTAAAGGCTAGGCAAAGAATGTATCTATTATATATGAAACTGATATGTTAACAAGAATGGATAGACATATGTGGAGTTTTTGAAAATAATAAGTTGGCCAGTGAATTAGGATAGAGAATGGGATGCATGTGAATGTGGTATATGGGTGAATCTATATATATGAATACTTTTAAAATTTATTTTTATAGGCTTTATTTTTTAGAGGAGTTTTAGGTTCACAGCAAAACTGAGCAGAAGAGAAAGAAATTTCCCATATATTCCCTGCCCCACCATATGCACAGCCTCTCCTACTATCAGTGTCCTCCACCAGAGTGGTATATTTGTTACGGTTGAGCTACATTGACACATCTTTATCACCCAGAGTCCTTAGTTTACAGTTGAGTTCACTCCTGGTGTTGCTTGAATGGGTTTGGGCAAATGTGTAATGACAGGTATCTACCATTATAGTATCATGCAGAGTAGTTTCACTGCCCTAAAAATCCTCTGTGCCCTGCCTGTTGTTCCTTCTCTTCCCTCTGACCCCTGGCAACCACTGATCTTTTTACTGTCTCCGTAGTGTTGCATTCTCCAGAACGTCATAATTGGAATCATACAGTAGCCTTTTCAGATGGGCTTCTTTCACTTAGTGATATGCATTTAAGTTTCCTCCATGTCTTTTTATGACTCGACAACTTAATTCTTTTTAATGCTGAATAATATTTCAAATCGTTGGTAGGATTTATCAGCGAATCCACCTGGGACTTGTACTAGAAAGTTGTTAATTATTGATTTAATTTCTGTAATAGATATAGGCCTATTCAGATTGTCTATTTCTTTTGTGTGAGTATTGGCAGATCGTGTCTTTCAAGAAATTGGTCCGTTTCATCTAAGTTATCAAATTTGTCAGTACTGAGTCATTAATAGTATTCCTTTATTATCCTTTTAGTGTCCATGGGATTTGTAGTGATGTCCCTGCTTTCATTTCTTTCTTTCTTTCTTTCTTTTTTTTTTTTTTTTGAGGAGAAGCAAGGAAGAGTTGATTAATTTGCTGGCAAATGAGGAGGATGGAGACTCCTGTCTAAAATGCCATCATCCTAATAATAAGCAGAAATACAGAGCTTTTAAAGGGAGAGTTTCAGCTTCAGGCAATTGCTGTTCCATCTCATCTCTGGTGAAGATGATTTCATGACCTCCACCCACCTGAGAGGCCTACCTGGACCTCTACCCCTACGGACAGTTCTGCTGAGCCATCTCCTGTAGCACAAAGAACAAAAGACATTGTCCTGCCCCTCCCAACCACTGACCTGAGGCAGGGATGCAGGTTTTAGTTTTCATTTCTGATATTCCTAATTGTGTCCTCTTTCTTTTTTCTTAATGAGCCTGGCTAGAGGATTATTGATTTTATTGATATTTTCAAAGAAACAGCTTTTTGTTTTGTTTATTTTCTCTATTGACTTCTTGTTTTCATTTTCATTGATTTCTGCTCTAATTTTTGTTATTTCCTTTTTTCTGTTTTATTTGCATTTAATTTGCTCTTCTTTTTCCAGTTTCCTAGGGTGGAAGCTGAAATGGTTGCTTTTAGATCTTTTCCGATACATGAATTCAATGCTATAAACTTCCTGGTAAACACTGCTTTTACACCATTCCACACATTTTGATGTTGTGTTTTTGTTTTTAGTTATTTCAAAATATTTTGAAATTTCTCTTGAGATTTTTTTTGACCATGTGTTATTCAGAAGTCCATTATTTAATTTCCACACATTTTGGATTTTTCTAATTATCTTCCTTTATCGATTTCTAGTTTAAGAGCACATGTTGTGGGCTGGGAGCAGAAATTGTGTAATATTTATTCTTTTATATTTGTTAAGATGTGTTTTATGGTCCAGAATGTGATCTTATCTTGATGAATGTTCCATGTGAGCCAGAAAAGAATGTGTATTCTGCTGTTGTTGGATGAAGTGGTCTGCAGATGTCTGTTATATCTAGTTAATTGAGGGCATTATTGAGTTCAACTGTATTCTTACTGATTTTCCGCCTGCCGATTTGTCCATTTTTGACCAAGGGGTGTTGAAGTTGCCAACTGTAATAGTGGATTCTTATTTCTCCTTGTAGTTCTATGAATTTTTGCCTCACATCTTTTTATACTGTGTTATTAGGCACATGCACTTTGAAGACTGTTAGGTCTTTTGGGGGTATTGACCCCTTTATTACTATGTAATAACCCTGTTTGCTCTGAAATCTGCTCTGTCTGAAATTCATGTAGTTACTCCTGGTTTCATTAGTGTTAGCATGATATGTCTTTTTCCATCCATTTACTTTTAATCTGTATTGCACTTATCTTTGAAATGGATTTCTTGTAGACAACATTAGTTGTGTCTTATTTTCTGATCCACTCTGACAATCTCTTTTAATTGGTATATTTAGACTTTTGACATTTAAAGTGATAATTAATACAGTTGGATTAATATCTACCGTATTTGTTACTGTTTTTTATTTGTTGCTTCTGTTTTTTTTGTTCCTATTTTTATCTTCTACCCATTTTCTGCCTTTTGTGGTTTTACTTATTTCATATGATCCTATTTTCTCTCCTTTATTCGTATATCAGTTATACTTTTTTACTTTTTTTGATGGTTGCCCAAGAGATTGCAGTATACGTTCACAACTAATCCAAGTCTACTTTTTTTCTTTTTTCTCTTTTTTTGAAACAGGGTCTCATCTCACTTTGTTTCCCAGGCTAGACTACAGTGGCATGATCATAGGTCACTACAATCTCAAACTCCTAGGCTCAAGTGATCCTCCCATCTCAGCTTCCTGAGTAGCTGGGACTACAGGTATACACCACCATGCATGGCTAATTTTTTGTTTTAATGTATTTTATACAGATGGGGTCTCACTATGTTGCTCAGGCTGGTCTTAGACTCCTGGCCTCAAATGACCCTCCTACGTAGGCCTCTCCCAAAGTGCTAGGATTACAGGCATGAAGCACCGCACCTGGCCCCAAGTCCACTTTCAAATAACAGTATACCACTGCACGGTTAGTGCGAGACTTTATAATAACAAAACAATCCTAATTCTTCCCTCCTATCTGTTGTATCATTGCTGTCATTCATTTCACTTATATATAAGCCTATATCTAAATATATGAATATCTATGAAAGCATACATAATTGAATATGTTGTTGCAGTTGTTATTTTGAACACACTTACCTGTCAGATCAATTAAGAGCAAGAAAAATAAAAGATTTTGCTTTCCCTTCACTTATTCCTTCTCTGATGCTCTTCCTTTTTTTAATTAGAAAAATCCAAAATGTGTGATCTGGGTTTTTTATCTATATCATTTTTCTTCTCTCTAAATAACTTCTTTTTTTTTTTTTTTTTTTTTTTGAGACAGAGTTTCGCTGTGTTGCCCGGTCTAGAGTGAGTGCCGTGGCGTCATCCTAGCTCACAGCAACCTCAAACTCCTGGGCTCAAGGGATCCTTCTGCCTCAGCCTCCCGAGTAGCTGGGACTGCAGGCATGCACCACCATGCCCGGCTAATTTTTTTTTCTATATATTTTTAGTTGTCCGATTAATTTCTTTCTATTTTTAGTAGAGACGGGGTCTCGCTCTTGCTCAGGCTGGTTTTGAACTCCTGAGCTCAAACAATCCACCCGCCTTGGCCTCCCAGAGTGCTAGGATTACAGGCGTGAGCCACCGCGCCTGGCCTAAATAACTTCTTTTAACATTTCTTGCAAGGCAGGTTTACTGGCAAAAAATTCCTTCAATTTTTGTTTGCCTGAGAAAATCTTTGTCTTTAATTTTTTTTTTTTTTTTTTTTTTTTTGAGATAGGGTCTTGCCCTGTTGCCTGGGCTAGAGTACAGTAGCGTGATAATAGCTCACTGCAACCTCAAATTCCTGGGCTCAAGTGGTCCTCCTGCCTCAGCCTCCCGAGTAGGTGGGACTATCAGCACGCACCACCATGCCCCACTAATTATGTTACTTTTTTAAAGACGAGGTCTCACTATTGTTCAGGCTAGTCTCAAACTCCTTGCCTCAAGTGATCCTCCTGCCTAGACCTCCCAAAGTGCTAGGATTACAGGTGTGAGCCACTGTACCTGGCCTGTCTTTAACTTTTGAAGGGATAATTTTGCAGGGCACATAATTCTAGGTTGGTGGTTTTTTTCTCTTAACACTTTAAATATTTCACTTACTATCTTCTTGCTTGCATGGTTTCTGAGAAGTCAGATCTAATTCCTGTGTTTGCTCCTTTATAGCTAAGCCGTTTTGTTCTCTAACTTCTTTAAGGATTTTTTTTTTATCTTTGATTTGCTACAATTTGAATATGATATGCTTAGGCGTAGGTTTGTTTGTTTGGCATTCATCCTGCTTGGTGTTCTCTGAGCTTCTTTGGTTTGTTTTCTGTAATTAATTTGGTGAAATTCTCAGTCATTATTGCTTCAGGTATTTCTTTTCTTCTTTTGTCTCTCTCTCTCTCTTCCTTCCGGTATTCCTGTTACATGCGTGTCACACATTTTGTAGTTGTCCCACAGTTCTCGAATATTATGTTGTCTTTTTTTCCCCCCCAGTCCTTTTTCTCTTTGCTTTTTAGTTTTGGAAGTTTTTGTTGAGATATCCTCAAGCTCAGAGATTCTTTTCTTAGCCATTTACAGTCTACTAGTATGCCCGTCAAAGGCATTTTTTATTTCTATTGCAGCATTTTTGTTCTCTAGCATTTCTTTTTTATTCTTTCTTAAAATTTCGATCTCTGTCTTTACATTGCCTGTTTGTTCTTGCATGTTATCTACTTTATCCAGCCCTTAGCATATTTAATCATACTTTTTAAGAATTCCTGGTATAATTCCAACATCTTTGTTATATCTGAATCTGGTTCTGATGCTTGTTCTGTCTCTTCAAACTGTGGTTTTTGCTTCTTGGTATGTGCCTTCTATTTTTTTCTTGATAGCCAGGCATGATGTACTGGGTAAAAGGAACTGGTTTAAATGGGCTTTTAATAATGTGTTGGTAAGATGTGGGGGGAGGGGAAGCATTCTGTAATCCTGTGAGTAGGTCTCAGTCCTTTAATGAGCCTGTGCCTGTGGAATGTGAAGTTCACCAGTGCTTCTCAGACCTTTGCCCTCTGCCTCCCTCCCTCTTTAGGTAGGACAGGATGGTTCTGGTTGGGTGCAGAAGTATGGTCTCTGTATATCTTTGGCTGTAATCAGTGTCAGCAGTATCTGCAACTGGCTCAGTGGCCTAGGCTGTGGGTATTTGTGGGGGCAGTGATATACCTTTTTTTGATGTGATTACTGCCTGACAGGCTGGCTCTTAGGCTTTGAGCAGGTGCATGCAGTGTGCATTGGCTCCACTGGTTGTAGGCATGGGATTGCCAGTGGTGGCAGGTAGGCCTGTTCTCAGGTCTGGGAGACATACACAGCTTGCGGTGGCTCTGCTGATTATGGGGGTGGGGTTGCTGGTGGCAGCAGGCACTGGACTGCCAGTCCTCAGGCCTTAGGTAGCACACTTGTTGGTTTTCCTGGTCTTATGGCTATTGGCCACAAGTCAGGATGTACTCTAGCAATGACTGTGTTCTTAAAATTGTGCTGTGCCATAGCAGGTTGGGTCTTGGGGAGCAGGGGTGGGGGCCCAACATGAGTTTTTCCTCAGGAGCAATGCAGCTGCGTGGACTCTAGGCAGTTTACTATATACTGGGCTCAGGGCCTGTGAGGAATATGGAGCTCTTTTGTAGCTGGGATTTCAGGCATCCATGTTAATAATAGGGACTGCTGAGGATTTCCTGGTGAGCCCCTCTTTGCTCATAGCCAGTCTCAGCTGGGTACTTCATTTTTATCTCCGCTGCCATCCTGAGTTTCCATACTTCAGAGGGTTTTTGTCCCTTCCCTCCTTGATTCCAGTGTTCTCCTTTAGACACTCATAGTGCAGCCATTTGTTCTTTTTGTGGAGGAGGTGACCATTGGGCACCTCTGGTCAGCTGTCTTGATGACCCATATCCTCCTAACCAAATGGCTGATGAGGGAAAGTTTTTCAATATAGAATTATTGCAGCTGATAAGTAAAGAAGGAATAATAAAATTATTGTATTATCTTTTATAACCTTTAATGAAATGTTGTAATAGACCTAAGCAGTAGTTATCTGATATCACACACAGAGAGAAAACACTGTGTTTTATCTGCCTTCTGATCTAAGTATATATTATAACATAAACTTTGGAGTAGTCTTGCCAAAAATTCAAACCAGAATCTGATTAAATCTCCAGTTCTAACTATCAACTTATGGGAAATACATGAAACAGAGGAACATGTTAAGTAACACTATAAGAATTTGGTAAGTAAATCCAGAGTATGGAAAATCTTATAGCACAAACAGCCCAGTTTTTCAACAAGTAAATTGCAAAAAAAAAAAATAAAATTAAATGGTAGATAATCTATAGATTAAAAATGCATGGTCATATTTACATAAAGAGTTCCAATATTTTAGAGGTATATGCTAAAATATGTATAGATGAAATGATAAGGTATCTGAGGGTGAATGGGAAATGAGTGAGCATATGAAGAAGACTGATCATGAATTGATAATTGTTGAAACTAAGTGATAAGTTGTACATAAGGGTTCATTTGGTCTTTTTTTCTTCTTTCATATATGTTTAAACTTCCTATAATTAAATATAAAACAGAACAAAAAGCTGTTGTTCTTAGACCATAGTCTAAACTCTTTATCTTAGCCTCCAGGTTCTACCTAGTCAGACGTCTGCTTACCTCTTACCTATCATGCTCACCCTTGCTCCCAATGTATTTATTTTCTTCCTATTTTTCAGATACCCAAAGTTCACTCTCACCTTAAGGCCCTTGAATTTAATGCTGTTTTTTCTGTCTGGAAACTTTTCCCCAAATCTTTAGTGTCTGTCCCTTCTTGGCAGTCAAGTATCATCTTAATTGTCCCTCAGCACAGCTGGCTGTCACCATCAATATCATCTTGTTTTATTTTCATCAGAACACTTTTCATGATTTGACATTTTCTTTTATATTTGTTTATTGACAGTTTCCACCCATTAAACTATAAGTTCCATGGGGGTCGTACTAACTTCTTGACTATCTTGTTTTCTGTTAAATTCCCAGGACTTCAAACAAATACTTGGCAAATATGGTTGATATTCAGTTAATGTTTGCTGAGTGAGTCAATTAAAAATTTATAAAGCTATTGAATTCTAAGAACATGATTAATCTTATATAATATCAAAAACATATACTACTATTGCCTAGGAAAAATATTTAAAATTAAGTTGGTATTTTCCTTATTGTTTTCAAATGCTCACGTGTGGGAAAATCAGCTCTGTTAACAAAGCTTTAGAAAAATTTTAAAAACTCACAAAATGTCAAAATTTCTCTTAATGTTTATTTTAGAATATTTGTACGTTGGGTAATTAATGTCATATCTTGTCTAAAAGCTGTTTTTTATATCTAGATAAGTAGACGTTAAGTTTTGTAATGTGTGTTTATGTGTGATAGGAAAATTTGGCAAATGATTCTTGGCTCACGTGAATAATAATGAAACACTTATAATTATATCTTCCATCAAGAAGGAACTGACAAATACTTTATAGATAAATGCATAGAGGAGATGAGATGTAAAATTAGGAGACCGTCTCTTTTTAGAAAATTATGCAAAACACTATATATGTGTTTTTTTTTTCAAGTGTTTCACTCAAAATAACTACTTAGGGAAGTTGTTCATAGTGGTTATTGAATAAAATGTTGTGTTTCACTAATGAAATAGTTTTTCATTCTATTATTTATTATTGAAGATACATATACGATGTGAAGAATGGTAGTTTCCCTCCTCCTTGTATGTTTAGAGAAGAGAAGCTTTTCCTCCACAATTCAATAGGGGCTGCAGAGTTAGGTTCATTTTGCCACAGCCAAGATGGTTTTCTTCTCCATCCTCCAGGTATGGTATATAGGAATCTTTAGAACATGGTTTTCTGCCAGAAACATGACATTACCTGCTTCTCCATTTCACTGTCTCTTAAGTGCTGCAGATCTGGGAACTTCTTCAGATTTGACTCTTTGTTAAGACAAATTTATTTTTTTGAGAGTCTAGCTCTGTCGCCCGGGCTAGAGGGCAGTGGCATCATCATAGCTTACTGCAACCTCCAACTCCTGGGCTCAAGTGATCCTCCTTGCCTACCTGGGACTACAGGTGCATGCCACTACACCTGGCTAATTTTTCTACTTTTTGTAGAGACTGGGTCTCACCCTTGCTCAGACTGGTCTCAGACTTCTGGCCTCAAGCAATCCTCCTACCTGGGCTTCCCAGAGTGCTAGGATTATAGGCAGAAGCCACTGTGCCCAGCCTGCTAGGATGAATTCTATATTGAGTAGATTTGGTTATTTGTTTGTTCTTTTGTTCATTTCTTTGTTTCTTTCTTTACTTAATAAAGGTTTATTGTGACTTGTCATGTGGAAAACACTTTGAGATTGTAGGAGATAGTAGATGAACTTATTTAAAGAATGCTGCATTTGATAATTTCATTTTTGGAACTTCTCTTTTGGAATTGCCTTTAGAATGAGTTTTTAAGTTATGTATATGCTACACATACATAGTCATATACTTTTTTAAAGGAAAGGCCAAATTCTTTTATTTATTTTTTAAATTATGTTTTAATTAACAAATAAATATTGTATGTATTTGTGATGTACAACATGATTTAGTATATGTAAACATTGTGGAATGGCTAAATCAAGCTAATTAATGTATCTATTGCCTCACATACTTATTTTTTTGAAGAGAGAACATTTAAAATCTACTATCTTAGCAATTTTCAAGTACAGATGGTCTCCAATTTACAATGATTCAACTTATGATTTTTTAGTTTTACCTTGATATGGAATCAATATGCATTCAGTAGAAACTGTCTTTGAATTTTGATCTTTTTGTGGGCTAGCAATACGTGGTATGATAGATACTCTTGTGATGCTAGGCAGTGGCAGCAAGCCATTCTATTTTTCACTTTCAGTATAATATTCAATAAATTACATGAGATATTCAACACATTATTATGAAATAAGGTTTTTTTTTTTCTTTGACACAGGGTCTCAAAGCTCTGTGAAATAGCTTTGTGTTAGATGATTTCGCCCAACTATAGGCCAATGTTAAGTGTTCTGAGCACGTTTAAGGTAGGCTAGGCTAAGCTATGATGTTCGGTAGGTTAGGTGTATTAAATGCATTTTTGACTCATGGTATTTTTAACTTACAATGGGTTTCCTGGGACATAACATCTGCATGGAATATATTGTTATTAACTATAGTCACCATGTACAATAGATCTCCTGAACTTATTCCTCTTATCTAACTGAAATTTTGTATACTTTGATCAGCATCTCCCCCATCCCTCAATTCTCCCCCACCCTAAGCCCCTGTAACCTCCATTCTATTCTCTGCTTCTATGAGTTTAACTTTTTAGATTCCAAACGTAAGTGAGATCATACAGTATTTGTCTTTCTGTGCCTAGCTTATTTCACTTAATACCTTCCAGGTTCATCCATGTGGTCAGAAATGACAGGATTTCCTTCCTTTTTAGGGCTATATTTCATTGTATTTATGTACCTCGTTTTCTTTATCCATTGATGGACACTTAGGTTGATTCCATGTCTTGGATATTATAAATAATATAGTCTTTTTTTTTAAAAGAAATTTGGTCTTGTTTTTCAACCAGGCTACAGTGCAATGGTGCAATAATAGCTCATTGTAACTTTGAATTCCTGGGCTTAAGCAATCTTCCTCCTCAGGCTCCTGAGTAGCTAGAACTACAGGTGCATGACAACATACCTAACGTTTTTTTTTTTTTGTTTTGTTTTTTTTATAGATACGGGATCTCACTGTGTTGCCCAGGCTGGTCTCAAACTCCTGACCTCAAGCGATCTTCCTGCCTTGGCCTCCCAAAGTGCTAGGGTTACAGGCAGGAACCACTGTGCCTGGACTTGGTCCTACCTTATATTGATTCAAAATAGTATAATTTGCACTGTTGCTACCAGATATGGCTCCAACTGCTTTTTGCATTTTAAAATTTAAAACCATTCTCATAGGATAAATATTTGTTACCAAGATATGTCCAAATACTACAGACTTTGAGGCTGGACATGGTGGCTCACACCAGTAATCCTAACACTCTGGGAGGCTGAGGCAGGAGGACTGCTTGAGGTCAGGAGTTCAAGACCAGGCTCAGCAAGAGCAAGACTCTGTCTCTACTAAAAATAGAAAGAAATTAGCTGGGCCACTAAAAATAGAAAAAATTAGCCAGGTGTGGTGTGGCATGCCTGTAGTCCCAGTTACTTGGTAGGCTGAGGCAGGAGGATGACTTGAGCCCAGGAGTTTGAGGTTGCTGTGAGCTAGGCTGACACCATGGCACTCTAGCCCAGAGGTAACAAAGCAAGACTCTGTCTCAAAAAAAAAAAAAAAAAAAAAAAAAAATTACAAACTTTGAAAGTAGTTTTAAAAGAGTTGTGTGGCAAATGTTTTGAGCAATCATGACACCATTAAATTATGTATATGTCCTCTCAAGTTTACAACTTTGAAGAGGGTAACACTTTTTAATTTTTTAATTACAAAGGAAATACATTTCTGTATGAAATTCAAGCATTAACACTGTAGTAACATATAAAGTAAAAGAATGAAAGGTTCCCACCCTTGTCCTTACCCCCTCTCTCACCATTTGGAGTAACAACTCATAATTGCTTAGCATTTTCCCAGACTTTTTCTATGTATACACAAGTGTATGAGTTTATCTCATTATAGTTTTTTCCTCTTAGTAGTGAAATCATAGCAGTCATATAGTTTAGCAACTTGCCTTTATTCACTTAACAACATATTGTGATCAGCACATACAGGTATGTCTCATTCTGTTTATTGGCTTACTGGTATTTCATAGTGTTGAACTATGATAATTTATTTAACCAATCTCCTTATTAAAGGACACTGAAGTTTGTTACAGTTTTTCTTTATTAAAAATAATATTGCACTGAGCATCCTTGTGTATGGGATAGCACTGGTTTTAGATATATAATTTCTTTGTCATTAAAGAATCTAATAAAGCATGGATTGTAAGTATACATATATGTATATGAGTTAAATAAACCAAATTCTTCTCTTTGTGAATTTGATGTTTTCCTAGGTGCCTTTACATTGTATTAAGTTTCTTAGGGATCACTTTCTTAAGTATTTTTTCAATAGAAACATATCAGAAAATTTAGTTAGTCATTCTGTAATCACTTAGGATTAAATTGAATTGTTCCCATAGTTTTTTGGGAGGAGTGCAAATTTGTAGGTTCTTTAGAGACCATGTGTTTTGAAAATACAAGATGAAGGTATCTTGTAAAAATCTTTTCTAACTATTGGAACATGTGTATTATGCATAGGCCTTTAGGCAAAGATAATATTGCTGGATAATTCATATATCAGGAAGTTTGTTACTTAACTGAACTCTGAGTGGTTTTTAGAATGTGACAGAGCTTATAAAACTGATAAGGAAAAAACTTATAATGAGTAGATCAAAATGAGTAGTTTTGATCTACTCATTCAAAAACTTAGAATGAGTAGATCTCGAAAGAGGTTACCTTACTTATACCTCCACAGATCATTGCTTTTCCCTTCAGTTTGATGGTTGTCAGTAGATAAGTTTGCTTCTCCTATGGAAGTCATGCCTAAAGCATGTTCTAGTGTAGAACCTCGTGTCTACAAACCACCCGATAAGTGTTAGTATTGATTTTGGATGCTTCATATTTGTGTGAATGACTGTGTCAGATGACATATTTCAGTAATTTCAGTTGTTATGAAAAGCAGAGAACAAATTATGGAGTATCAATGAAAGTTTCATGTGCAGAACTTTGCTGCCTTAATTGTCTGTCAATTTAAATGCATCCAGATTCAGTTTTGGTGAGAATTGTTGGTCCTGCATGTGGGGGACTTCTGTGACCTACACTGCTAATGGGTGTGGAGTAACCCTCCATGAAGGCAAGAATACCAGTCAGGCTTTTATTTTTACAACAAAATATTTTTGCATTTGTACATCTGATTTTGGAGCACATGAGTTTTATATTCATGGATAATTGCTACTGAGCTTAGCTTATAGTGTTTGACCAGATGATTTCTATCACCAACCTAAGATGATTGTTGATTGAGAGAACCTAGCCAAGGGATACTAACCAATCATTCCAGAGTACTCTTCAGGGATCACTTGTGTAATTTGTTGAATAGTCTTTATAAAACCATGAAAACATTAGTTATATTCTGAGCTTTTATCAAGGGTCTGTGTAAGAAACTTATATGCTTCTATTTCTTTTGGAGGAAGATGGGAGCAATGGGAACAGTGGGGATGGAGGTAACTGTTATTGAAAGGCAGTACATTATGTGGAAAGACTGTGGGCTTTGGTGCCAGCAAATCAGTAGTTTTGGTGATGGGAGGGTGTAGAAGGTCTCTTTTGATTATCTCTGTGTTTTTCAACAAAATAAGATATTTAGGGCCGGGTGAGATGGCTCACGCCTGTAATCCTAGCACTCTGGGAGGCCAAGGTGGGAGGATTGCTCGAGGTCAGGAGTTCGAGACCAGGCTGAACAAGAGCGAGACCCCATGTCTACTAAAAATAGAAAACATTAGCCAGGCATGGTGGTATGCGCTTGTAGTCCCAGCTACTTGGGAGGCTGTGGCAGAAGGATTGCTTGAGCTAGGCTGACACCATGGCACTCTAGCTTGGGCGACAGAATGACACTCTGTCTCAAAAAAAAAAGAAGATATTTATTAGGTCCATATACACCTGGTACTATGCTTAGCCTTAGGTATGAAAGTGAATAAAACTTGCCCTCTGCCCTTAGAAGAGAGAGGTTCACTGTCTAATAGGAAGACAGAAGTATAGCTCTATTATTAGTATACATTTCTTCGAATTTTTTTTGATTTGTGCCCAAGTTTTAGCCTTAGTTTTCTCAATGCAGGTCTTTTTTCCTTTATGTGTTGTTGATTAGGAAGGAGAGAGAGAAAGATTGAAAAAGGAGAGAGAGAGAGATTAATTGGTTGATTCAGGACCTTAGCTAACTTACGTTTTATGTTGGCAATCTCAATATATTTCTTTGCTCTGATTTATTGTCCTACACATTGATGTTTCAGAATTACTGACAGCATGCTTGATTCAAAGAGTTAATTCCTTACATCCAGATAGTCTTGTTTTCTTATGCAAAAGTAGTTGGTCAGAACTTTAATCTTTAATTTTATTTGCTCATTCATAACAAGTTTGTTGTCATAAATACAAGAATCAAACATCAAGCTATATTCCTGTTTTGATGCAGTTTTGCAAAAGTATGCATTCATTATGTCAAAAATTATTTCTTTACCTGGAAGAGAAAAAAGAATTCTCATGTTAAAATGTGACTTACAGTTCATAATCTGATTAACATTTTTCTGATAACAAAGGGTTTTAAACTGACAGTAGAGATATTTGAAATGAAAATGATTTCTTTGAACATAGGTACGGAAACTAAAGCAGACAAAATATGCTCCAAATAGCTATTCATGCGTAGGTTGAGATGGATTCCCTTCCACTACAGCTTGCTGCTCATCATTATCCACCTTGGTCTCAGGTCGCCCACATGGCTCAAACCATTGAGGTACTATGCGTTCATTAGCCACATCCTTCCGAAACACTTCATTGATTTTTCGACCTGTTTGCGCTGCATTGGTCCACGACAGAACTCATGTTCGAAAATAACATGAATTTTTGACTTATCCATGGTTTCACAAAAATTGCTCTAAAAAAAATTTTGAAAGATAATCACAGACCAAAACATGCATTTGAAAGACTGAGGATGTACCTTCACAATAAAAATAAAAGAAGAAATGACGAAGTGAAATGTCAGAGATATCAACCGTCAAACTTGCTACTGAAGGAAATCGGACATTTCATACTTAATAACCTGATATGTTAAGCCCTGTCATGATCCAGTTATTTTTCTTGTATTTCATGGCATGGCTTACAATTCAAACTCTAGCCTGCATTCTGTTATGCATATGCCACTGGAGACAGTTAAATTTGGGGAAATCGGGAGATAAGCCTTACTGATTTATAGGTCTTTGACATAATTTTTGTTTGAGAAGGATATAATGATACTTATATAAGTGATATTAGTTTTCTAGTTTTATAGATAGTAAAGTGAGATGACTTTCACCAAGATTACAAGTACTAATTGGTTTGTTTATTGTCTTCTGATCTCCACTTAATGAGGGTAGGGACTTTAGGAATTCTATTCATTGTTATATCCCCAGGGTTTAGAACAGTGCTTGGCACAATAAATGTTGGTAATAATTTCTGAGTTAGGGTTAAACCCCATAATGATTATCCTGTATACATAGTTATTTATACTCTGGCTTTACACATGCATGTTAATGTGTGATCTGTAATATAAGACACTGCATACTTACTCAGGCAAGAACAACTTCTAGTTACATTGTCACATTCACTTGCTGATCAGGGCACAAGATTATTATGGGCAAGCCTAGATATAATGACCAGTGTACATAAATGAGAATGAAGAAACAGCTGCTCATTTAATGGTCTTTTAATGAGATGCATAAAATTCAGTTTGTTTTCTTATTTCTTTACAGTTTAGTGATCTTAGGTTTCTTCAATGAATTTTGGGTAGTTCTGAAGTAATTATGTAGTTTACGCAGTTGTAAAGTGCTGAAGTAGATGACATAGGAATTAGGTTGTTTTAGGTGTTTTTTTTTTCCAATCCTCCACCCTATTTCTCACCTATATCTGAATCATCACCATCACAATTCTCATACACATATTCCTAATCTTTATCAAAATTTTTTGTGTTAAAATTAGTTATAGCTAAAGTTTGCTGTGCTATTTAATTCTCACTAGGATACCACTTATTACAGTAAATATATTGTTTTTTCTTCAGCTTCATATGTAGCAAGGCTGTTTAACAGAGGCAAGACATGGGTCACTAAAATGTAGGAGTTTAATTAATGTATTTAAGCAATAGGTATTCTTTTCTGCTCACTTCTTAGCCCATATTTTTAGTCCTTTAACATATTTTAAAATTGTATTTTAATCAAATGTTTTTATGCTCAGTTTTACTTTCAAGAATTTTCCTTTCAGTGTTTAAAAATCCATTTAACTCTGCCTAAGTCATCTAGGTATATGGAAAAGATATTTTGAAATTACGTGTTCAGATCATTTTGGAATGTGGTGACTTTGCAAGTGGACAAATGGTAGGTTAAGTATGAAATGTCCAATTTCCTTCAGTAGCAAGTTTGACAATTGACATCTCTGATATTTCACTTTGACAGTTCTTGTTTTATTTTTATTGTGGAGGTGCATCCTCAGTCTTTCAAATGCACATTTTGGCTTGTGATTATTGTTCACTTTTTTTAGAGTGATTTTTGTGAAACCATGGATAAGTCAAAAATTTGTGTTATTTTCAAATATGAGTTCCATCATGGAATGAATGTACCATAGACAACTTGAAATATCAATGAAGTGTTTCGGAAGGATGTGGCTAATGAACACACATACATCGATGGTTTGAGAAGTTCCATTCTGGTGATTTTAATCTTGAAAATGAGACATGTGGGTGACCTGAGACCAAAGTGGATGAAGTGAAAGCTGTAGTGGAAGCGAATCCATCTCAACCTATGCGTGAATTAGCAGCAAGGTTTGCCATTACTATTCCAACAATATTGCACCATTTGAAACAAATCAGCAAGGTAAAGAAGCTGAAGAGATGGGTACTGCATGAATTAAATGATTATCAGAAGAGAAATTGTCTTGAAGCTTGTCTGTCTTTGCTGTTGAGATAAAAAGGCGAACAATTTCTACACTATATTGTTACCTGTGATGAAAAATGGGTTCTTTTTGACAGTTGCAAGCATTTAGCACAATGGTTGGATGAAGGTGAAGTGCCGAATCAGAGTCCAAAATGAATATTCATCAGAATAAGCCAATGGTGTTTGGTGGTCCAGTGCTGGTATCCACTACAGCTTCATGAAACCTGGTCAGTTGATTACAGTGGATGTCTACTGCAGTCAGTTGGACGAAATGATGAGGATGCTTGTGATTAAGCAGCTAAGACAGGCCAATCCTCTTGCAAGACCACATGTTGCAAGAAACAATGCTGCTCAAACTGCAGATGCTGGACTTGGAAATTCTACCAGACCTTGCACCAACTGACCACCACTTTTTCCAGGCTTTGGACCAGTTCTTGAAAGGAAAATTATCCAGTTCTCAACAAGCTGTGGAAAATGCCTTTCACAATTTCATTGCCACTTGCTCTCCAGGCAAATTTGCTGCTGGCATAAGCAAGCTACCATTAAGATGGCAAAACTGTGCCGATAGATTAGGTGCATACTTCGATTAATTATACTGCTTCTTGTTTGAGAAATAATAAACTAAACTTTTGATTCAAAACCGAACATTTCATTTTAATGACTTAATATTTTCTTAGCATTTGGTTGTAAGAATAACATAGTATACTCTTTGTGAGAAATTTTAATTTTGACTTCCATGATATGACAAGCTTCTCTTTACAGTAACTTTCTTAAATGTGATACTATTACTTTATTATCTAGTGCTTTAAAAAAAATGCACAATCTCATTCCTCTTCTGAAAAAAACTCTGTAAAGCAGACAAAGAATATTTTTATTGGCCCTATTTTACAGAGTAACTTGGGCAATCATTTGATTTCTGAGTTTCAGTTTTTTAATCTGTAAAATAAGGGTATTGGGCAAGATAATCCCGAGGATTTTTTCTAGCTCAAATCTCTATTTGTCCATTGTAAGATGAGGAAACAGAAGTATACAAAAGTTAAGCAACTTGGTGAAATTCAAATAGTGAATGAATAATAAAACCTTTATATCTGACTCTCTGCTTAACATGTTTATTGACACTTTCACACAATGCCTGTACCTATTACTGAACATTTGTGATTTTTTCCTTATTGAAAATACAGTAGTTTGAAAAATTTTGCTATAGATATGACCTTTTAAATTTTTTAAAAACTCAAATATATTCCCGTAGCCCAGAGTTAATCCTTGTAATTTAGTAGATGTGTATTTGCATTTAAAAAGAGACGGTCATATAAATAACAGCTCCCCTAGTAACTAAAGACCAATGAGAAAACAAAGTATATCTGAAGTTATGAAGAATCAGTAATAAAGTAAGTCAAAAGTAAAAATGTCTTATATGTAGCAAAAGAAAAAAATGAGAAAATGTTTTTAAGTGACTTTTTTCTATCCTTTTATTGATCCAAAATTGGTATGAAGGTGTCTGGAAAGTACCAGAATGATTTGAGCTTGCTTCTGTTGGCTGAGTACATACTTGTCATGAATGTTAATAGAAGGAAGTTTTGTATCTGCTGGAAATTTGGGTTAGCCCTCTCAACCTTTATGGGGTGTGATTGAATCCCCTCCCTACTCCTCACCTGAGGCTGGGATGGGCAATCTCCTCAGCAGTTTTTCAGAAATGGATCAATTTTTAAATTACATTTTGTATTGATATAATGCATTCATTCTTAGATGAGCTAGAAAGAGATATTTTGGGAGTGGTAATCTGCATAGATTTGTTCAAGATAAATTTAAATCTGAGGTTTTTTGTAAAATTCAGTTATGTTTTCCAGAGGAAATATGATCATTCTATAAAATAAATTTGTTAAATGTACCAAGTAGTTTGGGGCCTTCTTGTTCTTGTTAATATATAGGGTAACCCCCTTTTTAGGGCTTTTTTTTGTTATTTTGGTAAAAATATCTTTTGTTCATCTTTTCGTGTAAGCAAATCCTTCACAGATATTTTTCACTTTACGCAAACATATCATGGTCATGCTTTTTTTTAAGTAGTTGGAAGGAATGTTTAGTGATCACCTAATCTAAAATATTTCACGGATGAGAAAACTAAGGTCCAGAGATTTTAATTTGTCGGCCTATGGTCACAGTTAATTTGTGGCAAAAATGATTAGAATTTATTTGTCAGTTTCCCAAACTAAAACTCATTCCTCTATTTGATGAGTAGATAACAGGATTCTTGCTGTCCCCAGCTAGATTTATTGTCCCTTTTTAGTCCTGTTTAAAAAAAATCATAGCAATTAATGTCCGAATCAGAATTTAAAATCTGAAAGCTTCATTACAATAGCTCATACTTAAAATATAACTGCATATGGAGCCACAATTTCTCACAGTTGGTTTCTTATTTGATATGATTTAATCTTTAAAATTTTAAAATAAGATCTACTGAGCCAGTTTCAGAAACATCATATCCAAAAAGCTATAGATATTTAAAAAATATTTTTAAAGTATTGTATCTGTTCTTAGTCTTTATGGGTTATTTACTTTGATTTAAACAATTCCTCCACATAATTTTCTTGTATAGATGGTTAGTACAATGATACTTACTGATTTAAAACAAAACCTGAATTTAATGGTAGTTCATTACAAGCTAAAATGTTCTTCAATAGCACAAAGTCAGAAATTTACAGTCTAGATTTCCATGGTTACTAAGACATTTGCTTTATAATATAAAAGACCCTCAAAAGATCATGTAAGGAAAGAATATTGACCTACCATTAAAAATAAATTCAGAAATAAAAGAAGCATTATTATAATGAACCAGAATAGAGAATAAAATGGAAAGGAAATAAGTAATTCTTGTAGCTTATATCGTGTGGGTAAATAGTTTTCTGTGGGTCTACAAGTTCTATTTTATATATCTATTTTATTATACACGGAAAAAGTAATAAAGCTCCTATGTTCTTAGGGTTATGAGGTTGTGCTAGCAAAACTCTTCAGGGATTTGGAGAATAGTGATGCTCTACCCGATTCTGTGGGAAACTGGGAACATGACTTGAGTCACACAGACCAGGATCCATATCCCAGCTCTATCATTCACCCATAGCCTGACCTTGGGCAATTTTTGTAACTTCTCTATTCCTCCATATTCTTATCTGTAAAATAGAGATAGTGTAATGCCTATTTTACAATGTTGTGCAGTCACATATGTACAAAGTATTTAGAGCCAGGCTTATACTAGGCTTTCAATAACTATTAATCTCCTCCTGCTCTCCTTTACCTGTTACCTGCAGGCCTATGCTCTCACCTCTTCCCTATTCACACAGCCCAGTTCTACCTGAGGGACCCTAGGCTCAAAAAATAGGATATGACCCCAGAGGGCAGGTAGCTAGAACTAGGGAAGAAACTTGACTGGATCAGTTCTTCAGGTCATCCCTAGCATGCAGTATGTTGTTAGGTAGACTGGTCTTCTGGAACAGTCGTGTCCCTCAAGCGCTCTAATGCCGCAACCACGGAACAATGCCTGTGGAGACTCTTAATGGGGGTTGCGAAAGCAGCTTCTGTGGTAGCTGTAATCCTGCCCCTTCAAGACCTTGAATACTCCCAAACACAAATATTTGTTCTAAGGATATTCTTAAAAGCATATTGAAGTTTTCCTTATTAGAGTGCTATGTGTCTACATATATTTTATAAGCTGTCCCAAATTAGATTGATAAAATGGTTTGTTACTCTTAACTGAAAAAAACAATTCAAAACTTCCACCTTTTAGGTATACAGAGAGGATTTTTTAAAAATTTCTTTTGATAATCTCTTTGAAATATCTTGATTCTCAAGCAGGCATGTAATATTTTAGGCCTTTTTGGTAACACTCCTGCGCTTCAGTACCATCTCCTTCCTAGAGTATGAACATCTGTGCATGTAAGCAGTTGGCCTAAAGCAGGACTCTAGAGAACTTAGAGCAGTGTTCCTAAAAGTAACTGAAATCCTGTTGCTTTTGTGGTAGTGTCATTATTTTTGTATGTGAAGTTTTATTGTTTCAGCTGTGCTGTGGATTTACGTAGGCATCTGTGGGCTGGCCTGGGAACTGATAACGTTTTAAATATTACTTCAGAAAATAGGTTCAGAGTTACCAAAGATTGACCCATGTATCAGTTTTGGATAACAAATCCTCTGTGAATTGATGCTGTCTCCAGGTTGTCAGGACCAGCCTGCTCTGTACCTCTGCTAGGAGGACAACTAAGGAAACGAGAGGTGATGATAAAGGGAAAGATAAGAAATAAAGTTTTCTTTTTTCTCACTCAAAACATTGTCGGCTATTAGTTGGGTTCATAGTGACTTGGAGGGATTTATTCAAGTAGCCTCCCCCTCCCCCTTTTTTTCTTTAGAAAGGAAGACATTTGAAAATGGATTAGAGAACTTTACCATTTGAGGAAAAAATGAAAAGATTAGAGAACATTTATATCATTGTCGTAACTTAAATAATGTGTTCTCATTTTATAACTGGGTCAGCTCTTATCAGAACAATCTCAAGGATAAGTTTATTATATTTTGTTATATCATTTATTTCCACAAATCAGTAGGCCATCAACTGAAGTAGAAATCTTTTTGTTATTCAGATTTTTATTGTATTATTTACATTTAAATAATTTCTCCTTGAAGCAATTTTCATCTTGCAACCAAAATAAAATCTTGCATGATTTTATACATAGGGTGCTGAGCAGAGCAAAATCTGTGGCTCAAATGTAAAGAAAGATACTTTATGCTCTACTTTAGATTTATATCGTATGTAAAAGGTGTCTCGCATGGCCAAGTTTTTAATTTTAGTTGTATAATAAAATTGTAAGGGGCAACCTGACTCATAGAATGATTCAGTGGATGTTGAATGAACACTGGTTAGTGTTAGGGTGGAAAGCTTAGTAGGTGCTCACGGCATGGGTGGAGAAAGATTTCTCACTCAGAGATTAAGATATATAAAAGAAAAAAGTTTATTTCCTCAGAAGGATAGAAAGAATGAGAGAGTAAGACAGAGACAGAGAAAGAGGGAGAAAGAGAAAGAGAGAAGGGAAGCGGGGAAAGAGAGCAGGGAGATGGCGTGGCATCCCAAAGAAAGAGAAAGGAGATGCCAGCCGCAAGGCCAGTGGCTGGCTGATTTTAAGGGGGATGAATAGAGAAAAAAATAGTGATGGCTGTCAGTTGATAACAAAAGCAGAGGCAGGTAGATAACAAAAACTGCAAGATGTCAAACTCCAAAAGTTGGTTTCCTGCCTTTCCTTGGAGAAGGGGTTATCACAGGAGATGTGACTGTGTCCTCAAGATACGGTTTAGACTGTAGCTCGTTCTCCTGCTGTTTACTCAGGAACTCTGTGTCAATGGAAAAAAAGCCAAACTCTGTCAAATAATTTTAAAGAGATTTACTCTGAGCAAAATTTGAGGATCATGACTGGGAGCCATGCCCAAGAAGCCTTGAGCAAGTGGTCTCACTGTGGCTGGGTTACAGTTTGGTTTTATACGTTTCAGGGAGACAGGGATTACAGGTAAAGTCCTGAATCAATGCGTCGGAGGCATACATTGGTTTGGCCTGAAAAGGTGTGCCGTCTGGAAGTGGGGAGGGGGTTTACAGGTTATAGGTGGGTTTAAAGATTCTTTGACTCGTAATTGGCTAAAGACATGAAGCTTTGTCTAAAGGCTTGGAATGTTTTAACGTAAGGAGCTGTTAATCAGAGACAAGCCACCTGGACATGTATTTGTGGTATAAATTGCAGACCTGCAGGCTTGTCTTGCATGCCCTTAGGCCTGTTAATGGGTTGCAAAGGATGTCTCCAAGAAGCAGGGTGGCGGCATGATGGGGTATGTCTGACCTCCCTCCTCATGGTAGGCAATTTAGTTTTAGGATATCCCCTTGGCCAAAAGGGGGTCCATTCAGTCAGCCAGTAGGGGGTGAGCCTTAAGATTTTATTTTAGTTCACAAGTTAGACATTATGGACTGAATGTGGAGGGAGAGTCTACAGATGCATATGAATGTTTTCTTCTATTAGGAAGCATACATTGAAGTTGGGGAGATAGTTATGTATAAAAGTAATTACCCCAGAATTCTTAGAGCTAGAAGACCCATTCAAACCCTGGAAGGTAGTTGAATCAACAGTTGTAGGAGCTTGGTAATTTGCCTGCAAAATTTGTCCATAGGGCTGAGACCAGATCAGCTGCATCTCCTGTACCAGTAGTGGCATGGTTTCATGCTCTGGGATTCTGAGTAAAGCATGAGTACTATTCTGTTTGCTAGTAGGGTAGGACTATGACTAACTGAGGTTAGAGAATCAGGAAATTAGGGACAGATGGCAGAACTTGGTTTTAGAATAGAAGAATCAGACACAAGGACGTTACCTTGAGATCCACTAAGTAGGCATGAGAGTCAAAACTGACCAATCCATCAGATGAGAAGGAAAGAGGCAAGGTCTGGCCCAGCCTAACTTGCTTTAAGAAGTTGTCCTATCACATATGGCATATTCCAAGCACCATATAGGTGGTCTGCCCGAATACAGCCCACTTTTAAATTGTTCAACCAGTCTAGATCCTTTTGCTTTATGATTTCACTCTTTATTCTTTGGCTATGCCTTTTCTGTGCCCTTAGAATTTTAATTCTTCTTGGACACTAATTTGGCTTCAGCAGACAGGCTTTCTGTCTTAGCAATGATTTTCCTTCCTGATTCCACATGGCTCAGTGTTCAACTCTGCTGATGATATTTTCACCTGGCTCACACTGGGCTTGATAGCAGAACAGGATGGCTGGGATAGTTTGCCTTTGCTCTGGAGAACTGTATGTTGACCCTGTGGTCCTTATACTTGGCCTCTGTAGTGCTGATGATGGAATTTGCTACCCTGGAAGCTGACAGTGGTAAACTGCTTGAACCAGCTGAGAAGCCAAAAATGGAAATGTTGACCATGCATTCATGGGCCCTTTCTATTCAACACTTAAAATTCAGCCCATTTGTACTTGTGTTCCCAGTATATTTTGAAGTGAGGCCTGATTGCCTCTGTTTTGGTCTGTTTCTTAATATAATAGAAGTGTCCTGGAAGAAAGTGACTCATCTTTTCCCATTCGTAGCACCATATTTTTCATATCTGAGATCCTGAAAAAGATAAATTACCTTATCTGCCCAAAGAATAAGATACAATTTTATCTACCAGTCATTTCTCAGAAAAGAGGGAATTGCCTTTGAGTCTTTGAGTTACTCTCAAATTATTGGACATTATTTTGAATATAAAATATAAAGTATTATTTGGAGGTAACATATTAGCCTAAAATTACTT
This sequence comes from Indri indri, assembly GCA_004363605.1. Classification (NCBI taxonomy): domain Eukaryota; kingdom Metazoa; phylum Chordata; class Mammalia; order Primates; family Indriidae; genus Indri; species Indri indri. The sequence goes on from RJWJ010001821.1 coordinate 102,315, forward strand.
AGTAAATACTAGTTTGGATTATTTTCACTTGATAAGGTTGGTAAAAGAGAACAGAAAATAATTTAACAGAGATTTAGTAATTATTCCTGGTGACCTACCTTCAAGTGTTGGATATCTTAGTAAAATAAAAGAGCAATTTTAAAAAATGCCATCGTTATGTTGTAGCAGTTACAAATACAAATATATCTATAGGACTGTAGATATATAGAGGAAAAAAACAAAGTTTCTTTTATTCCCTACTCTTGCACAGTCAGTCAACATTTCCAACACCAGATATATGGTTCTTTTCCCCGACACATCAATTTTTTCCATTAGATTCTCCAACAGACACTAGCTGGGTGTCCTCTAATTCAGTTCAGTTCTGACACTATTTACTTGGAGACAGTGTCAGATCCCATAGGTTGGGGGCTCAGTCCCATAAGACTACCCCCTACTTCAGGTGCTAGTTGAAAGCACAGGCTGTGACCTGTGCATCTGATCGACTGGCTATAAATCTGGGTTCCTGCTACCCCCTCCTCAGGTTTGATTAATTTGCTAGAGCAGCTCACAGAACTCAGGAAAACACTTTACTTACAATTACCCATTTATTATAAAGGCCGCTGAAAGAGATGCATAGGGAGAGGTATGGAGAAGGGTAAGAAAGACACGAAACTTTTTCCCCCAAGGAATGTGAGCCCTCTAATAGGGTGGAAAGCCTAGTAGTGCTCATGACGCAGGTGGAGAAAGATTTCTCACACAGTAATTAAGATATAAAAGTAAAAAAGTTTATTTTATCCTTTAGAAGTACAGAGAGAATGAGAGAGAGAGAGAGCAAGGGGGGGAGAGAGAGAGCAGGGAGATGGCATGGCATCCCAAAGAAAGAGAAGGGAGATGCCAGCAGCCAGGCCAAGTGGCTCGCCTCCTTTATGGGGACAAAGAGAAAAACAGTAATCGTGATGGAGTAATTAGCAGGTAACTGCGAGATGTCAGGTTGTCCCTCTTTCTTGCTTATTCTGTTCCTGGAAACTTACATCTATGAGATGTAGTCAGACTCATGCAGGGGATGTGATTTTGCCCCTGAGATATGGTTTGGGGCAGGAAAAGAAGGCCTGGAGTTTACCCCCCTGCTATCCATCCCAGAGCTTCTCAGGAACACCTTTAGACTATAGAAACTTCCTAAAGGCTGTGAGCTGGTGAACTAAAGAGAAAGATTTACATTCCTTTTTGTCATTAGGTTCTTTTCAGACATTTGTAAAAACAGAGTCCCTGCAGGGTGCTTGCTAGCTAGGGAGAGAAAGAGTAGGGAGAGCTCATCATTGATCCTTAGCTGTTATTAGATATTTTCCTGTTATTTCAGCAAGGCCGTCCTTATACCCCCTTCAAATTATTAGGCCCAGAGAGGCTTTAGAATGAGACAGCAGTCACAATACATGCATTTCCCCCCACCAACCCTGCCCACTTGAGCTAAGTAATCATTTCAAAGCTGCTTGCAGTATGGACTCTAGTGCTAGTGTCACCACCAATAGCTATAAATTAACCTAATAATGCCATATGCTGAACACGATAACTCATACCCTATAGTTCAACAATGTATAGCCAATTCCTAATCAATGTTGTATCTGTACACCAATGAGAATTCCTAAAAAGCAACTTTGGTAACCGTTCCCTCTCCTGACATGTCCTTTTTCTTTAAAAATTTGAGCCTCTCCTTTGATCTCCAGAGCACTTCTCCAAGGTAACTTGCAAGTGTTTCCCGGTCTGCAGTCCTCAACTTTGGCTCAGATAAACTCTCTACCTATGTTAGTTGGCCTCAGTTTCTTTCTTTAGGTTGACAAGGGGCACAGAGCTTCCGTGCCCTCTCCTGGTACACCACCCTGCAGGAACCTCCATGCGTTTAGCTATCCGGAAGCCCCAGAACTCAGACCTTCTGGGGTTTTTTGAAAGCTCCGTTATCTAGGCATGATTAATTACATCATTGGGCATTGGTTTATCAATTCAACCTTCGGCCTCTCTACCTTCCCCAGATGTGGGGGAGACTGAAAGTTCTAGCCCTACAATCATGTGGTTGGATCCCCTGGTAACCATCCTCATCCTGAGGGTCCTCATCCTGAGGTTATCTAGGTGCCCACAGACAGCAGCCATCTCATTAGCATACAAAGACTCTGTTATTACTCCAAGATTCCAAGGATTTTAGGATTTTATGTTAAGAAATAGGGATGAAGACCAAATATATATTTCACAATATCACAAGGATAGGTACAAAAACAACTATTCTAATGTTGAATGACTTTGGACAGAAGTTCAGGGACTACATTATATTTGGATTCAGACATGCTGTATCTCAAAACATTTTAGAGGGTAATGTGAACTAAAATAAAATCTAAGGCTCACCCCTCCACTGGCTGACTGAATGGGCCCTCTCTTGGCCAAGGGGATATCCTAAAACTAAATCGCCTGCCACAAGGAAGGAGGTCAGACATGCCTCATCATGGCCCCCTCCCTTCTTGGGGACATCCTTTGTAACCCATTAACAGGCCTAAGGGTATGTAAGACAAACCTGTATGTAAGACAAACCTGTCCTCAATTTACATAACAAATATGTCTGGTGGCTTATCTCTGATAAACAGCTCCTTATGTTAAAACTTTCCAAGCCTTTAGATAAAGCTTCACGTCTTTAACCAATTACAAGTCAAAGAATCTCTAAACCCACCTATAACCTGTAAGCGCCCCCTGCTTCAAGATGGCCACCCTTTTCAGGCCAAACCAATGTATGCCTCCCACGTATTGATTCAGGACTTTACCTGTGACCCCTGTCTCCCTGAAATGTATAAAACCAAACTGTAACCCAGCCACAGAGAGTCCACTTGCTCAAGGCTTCTTGGGCGTGGCTCCTGGTCATGATCCTCAAATCTGGCTTAGAATAAATCTCTTTAAAATTATTTTACAGGGTTTGGCTTTTTTTCCCCATTACCAGTAATAAAGGCCATGTGTTAGTATGTAGAAGAGATATCTAACAGAACGCCTCTCTTGGCAAATTCATATCTGAGCTGTTGCCCTGCTCTGTACCTCATCCCATCCTTCTCAACTGTCCTAGCCATTGGCTTTGTTTTTGATTCTCTCATTGTGCTTTTTGTATCCCTCTTAGATATGATGTACTTATTTGACTTCATAGCTACCTTGATGAATTTGCAACTGTGGTGCTTTCTCTCTATTCACAGAGCATCTCTGGACTACTGTGGTAACTCCACTTATAGACTGACTCTGTCCTGCGGGGGTCCTTTGAGTCTGGAGCCTGACAGGGAAGTAAGAAGGTTTTACCAGAGGTGGGATTACAGTGAGGCTCATGGAGCTTATGCGCTCAGGTTCTGTTAGGCTTGCTCAGGGCGGGAACCCAAAAAGTATATATAGGACAGAATGTGGTTAATGGAAAATTTAGATAGTGATCATAAGACCTGTGAGACAATAGCCCCAGAAGTCTGTAGAGTCCAGAGGTTGTAAATCTAACTCTGACCACAGATGGTTGCAGAACCGGTTACTGTTCAGAAAAAAATTCACTCTCTTCAAACTTCCATCCAAACCTCCTATAAAACTCACTGCTCTCTCCTTCCTGGCATGGACGCTCTTTTTGGCCTCCAGCTGTCTGCACCCAGATGCTCAAATAAACAGCATTTTGCTACACCTGAAGCTTCATGTGTCTCCCTCTCGGCTCTGGACCTAACAGGTTCCACATTTGCATAGGACCATGTGAGATTGTGGGAATTGTAGAATGTTCTAGGTGGAGAAAGGAAGCCAGGTTATAGTCAGGAAACATTTCTATATAAGCATTTTTGTTATTCAAAAGATCTCAGAGAAAGGAACATGAATCTCTGAGGCTCCAGCATTTTATGGCGATTTCTTTTTGTGTTCCAAATAATTGTTTACCTTTGGACCTAATTTTGCATTCATAATTTTGTATTCTTATTCTTAGAGAGGATCACTCAAATTATATATGCTTCAGGTTATGCAAAATCTGGATCTGCCACTGGGTTTTACTAAATGAAATTCTTGAGTGTTTTGTTAGTACTTATTTCTTTATACTTAGTAAAACATAATTTATACAAGTAAACAAACACTAAATAGAATCTGGAGAATCCCCAAATCATTCTAAAATCAGTGCTTTGGGTAGTTCTTTTACAAGATAACTGGAACTTCCTGGCAGCCAGTATATTTCCATGTTAGTACAATAAATATGGAACTCAGATACTGACTTTTGTTCATTTCAATCCCAGTCAGCAAGACTTTATGTAAAGGCTACTATGCGTGATGAAGGTGGTGGGCCAGGTCCTTTTTTCAGAGTTTAAATTCAATTTAAGAATCATTCGAAATGAATTGCCTTAACAGTGAAGTATTTCTTAGTTCCTGGGAGTCTTAATAATAGTTCTCTCTCTCCCTCTTTTTTTTTTTTTTTTTTTTTTTTTACTTATAATGAGGTAGTTCTAAGGAGGTAAGTTTTTTTTGTTTTTGTTTTTGTTTTTTATTTCAGGAAATTATGGGGGTACAAACATTCTGGTTATATGTTATGACTTTGCCACATCCCAGCCATGATTTGAGACGTGCCCGTCCCCCCCAACAATGTTCACCATGTCCATTAGTTGTGAGTTTACCCCCCCACCCCCAAAGAATATCACTACTGTGTGAGCACCTTAGTGTTGATCAGTCAGTGCCAGTTTGATGGTGAGTACATATGGTGCCTATTCTTCCATTCTTGTGATACCTCACTTCAGAGGATGGGCTCAAGCTCTATCCAGGAAAATATAAGAGGTGCTGGATCACCGTCATTTTTTATAATTGAGTAGTATTCCATTGTATATATATATATATATATACCATATTTTAGTAATCCACTCATGGATTGACAGGCACTTGGGTTGTTTCCACATCCTTGCTATAGTGAATTGTGCTGCCATAAACATTCAAGTGCAGATGTCTTTATTATAGAATGACTTTCGTTCCTTTGGGTAGATGACTAATAGTGCTATTGCTGGATCAAATGGTAGTTCCACTTGTAGCTCTTTGAGGTATCTCCAAATTCTTTTCCACAGAGGTTGCACTAATTTGCAGTCCCACCAGCAGTGTAAGAGTGTTCGTGTCTCTCCACATCCTCGCCAGCATTTGTTGCTTTGGGATTTTTGAATAAAGGCCAGTCTTACTGAAGTTAGGTGATGTCTCATTGTGGTTTTGATTTGCATTTCCCTAATGATTAGAGATGTTGACCATTTTTTTATATGCTTGCTGGCCATTATTCTGTCTTCTTTTGAAAAGTTTCTGTTCATGTCCTTTGCCCATTTATTGATGGGGTTGTTTCATTTTTTCTTGTTGATTTTTCTAGATAGATTTTTGTTATCAGCACTTTATCAGATGTGTGGAGAGCAAATATTTTCTCCCATTCTGTAGGTTGTCTATTTGTTCTAATGATAGTTTCCTTAGCTGTACAAAAGCTTTTTAATTTGATCAGGCCTCATTTATTTGTATGGAACCAGAGAAGACCTCGTATAGCCAGAGCAATCTTAAGCAAAAAGAACATACTGGGAGGTATCAGTCCACCGGACTTCAAGCTGTACTACAAGGCTATAGTAACTAAAACAGCATGGTACTGGCATGAGAATAGAGACATAGACCTTTGGAATAGGACTAAGAATCCAGAGGTGAAACCATCCGCTTATTGTCATCTAATCTTTGACAAAGCGGACAAGGATATACACTGGGGAAAAGAATCCCTTTTCAATAAATGGTACTGGGAAAGCTGGATAGCTACATTCAGAAAATTGAAACTGGATCCCTACTTCTCACCTCTTACAAAAATCAATTCTAGATGGACAAAAGACTTAAACCTAAGGCATGAAACCTTAAGAATCCTAGAAGAAAATGTAGGGAAGACTCTTTCAGACATTGGCCTAGGCAAAGAATATATGAAGAAGACCCCCAAAGCAATCACAGCAGCTACAAAAATAGTAATTCTCTTTAAAGAGATAAGAAATTTGAACATAACATGATAAATATGATTAAATGCCAGGGAAAAACAATGATGAATTGTTGGCACCAGTCGTTTGATATTCTCTGAAAACAAAGAGACTTGTCAGTCTGCCAGTGCTAGGAGTTTCAGTGCCAAGGATATAAAATGAAAAGTGTCTTTTATCTTTTAGGGGGATAGTTTCATAGATGGTAGCCCTGAGTAACCTTGGAGTAACTATTTTTCAAGCCAAAGAGCGCTGTATTGAAAATGAACTAATTTATGTTCATCATTTCATCATTCTCTTACAGTATGTCATTATATGATACCGAATATATGTGTTTGGGAAATAGCATAGCATAGGATTCCTAAGAGACAAATCAATATATGATGTCAGATACTGAGGAATGTTTTGAAGAAAAAAATTTCAGAGAAGGAGAGAGAGAATAATGGTTATTTTAGAAAGGTTGTGTTGACTTCTAGCTATTCCTTGAATGCAGCAGGCATATCCCCATCTTCGGGCCTTTGCACTTGCTATAGCTTCTGGCTACAATGCTTTCCTTCAGATCTGTAGTAACTGTTTTCTCACTTCATTTAGGGCTTTGACCACTCTGACTAAATTAGCACCTTCCATCATTCAATTCTTTCTCCCTATTCTACACCATCTGATCTTGGGGACCATAGAGATTCACATAAATTCTTTGATAAAACCTTTGCTGTCTGACCTCTTAAATACTTGCTATCTGAAACTTAGGAATCGAAGAGACTTTTTAAACATCTCTTCTTATTTGATCTAGATGTCCAAATCAGGAACCAAATAATTTTGTATAGTAAGGGGGATAGTTGTAGTTTTCTTCATAGCACTTCCTAATTTCTGGTTTGTCTATCTGTCTTTTTGCATGTTTCTCTTGCCAAAATGTCAGTGCCATGGTGGTTGGAATTTCATTTCGTTCATTGCTCTATCTCCGTCACCTGGAACAGTACCTGACATCTAATTGATTCTTAATAAAAAAGTATTGAATAGATGTGTTAATATGTGAAAGAATCTGTTTGACCTAATGTCACCTAAACTTTTTATTTTAAAAGTATGATTAATATTGTACGTTATTAAGTTTTAAACAGAATATGGGATTTTATGGCATAGTTTCTACTCAGGTTAAAAAAATAAACTTTTACATTTGTTCATTTATTCTTTCCTTGAAAGAAAACTTATTAAGCATCTTCTATGTGTCCATTCTGTACTAAAGTATTCTAACTCAGCTTATAGTTTTATAGGAAGACAGATCATGAAACAACAGTAAATGAATGACACCCTTTTCCTCACTCAGTGCTGTGTAGCCATGTTGATCTTCTTTCAGTTTCTCAAAGCCGATAAGCTCTTTCCTTTGCACATTTTACTGTCTTCATAGTGCTTCTTGTATTATGAAACTGGTAATTATATATTTATTTGGATGATTATCTGCTTAAGATCTGTGTATCTCTATATGGTAGTTCTGTGAGGGCAGGGACCGTGATACTATTTAACTGTCAATACCTAGCTCAATGCCAAGTATATAGCAGGTACTCAATAAACATTCTGAATGAATGATTAGAAGTACATAATAGAAACACTGTATTTAATCTAATGGGCATTAGGGGAGTTTTCCCTGACGAAGTGAATTTTAAGCTGGGATCTGAAGAATGAAGAGGAATTAGCAAGTGAAGAGGACCAGGCAGAGTGTTCTAGAGCTTCAACTCAGACTTTATCCTAAAGGCAACAGAAGAGTTTTAAACAAAGAAGTGGCACTATCAGACTTGTATTTTTAGATGGACCATTTTTCAGTGTTGTTAGAAACAGACTGGATGGGCAATGTTAGAGCAGAAATATTGGTTGGGATGCTTTAATAGTAATAAATGGTGGTGGCCTCATTTGGGTTCTTGGCAATGAAGAAAGGGGGAGTTGGACACATATGAGTGATTTTTAGAATGCAAAATAACTGACTGGGGGTAGTGAAGGAAATGGAAGAGTTAAGTATGATTGTTGCTCCATGAATTAATATTAAACGTGTTTGCAAACAGGATTTGTCTTAGGAGTTTTGCAGAGCTTTGCCCTGAAGGAATGTGTGAACGTGTTGGTTTGCATTTCAAATGCTGTTACACTCAGAAGGGCGTCTCTGAAAGACAGTAGCAGCTGTATCCCACAAGGCACTGCGTTTCTCACACCTAAAGGTTTGGATTTGCTTTGTAAAGCAAAGTGAATCTGTTAAAAACTACAGGATGAGAGCTGACAATGGAGTGCCCCCCAGAACAGACAGCTGCCTGAATGGCTAAAAGCAAAGCTCTTGTTTTAACACTCTAGAGTACCTGTCTCCATTCACAATAACCTAATAAATATGGAGCCAACATATCTCTGTTTAACCCCTCTGTTAAGTGATAAACTTACCTTAGAACTTAGAAGTTAACCTTTAAAAGATTTTGTAACCATTTGCTCACGTAGATAGAATCAGTTAAAGAATCTGTAGAAGCCTTTTGAAAATCTGTTAACCTGAGAAGAACTACCTGCTGTTATGTAAATCTGTTACCCCTGGCAATTATTCACTATTCCCTATAAGTTTCCATGTAAGACCTCATTCGGGGCCTTTTGAGACCCACGGAGAAGGTCTAGGCCCCCTGAGATCCCACTTTGCCTATAATCTTCATAAACTTATAAAACTGTATCTTTGTCTCTGTGTATTCTTTTATTTCTTTTATTTTCCATTTTTCTCTATTATTTTCTTATCCCTTGCAACTCTACCAAAGGGACCCGGTTTTTTGCGGGGAACATTGGCCACGTTCCGGGCACATGATTCCAAGTTTTTGTGTCAGGCAACTGAGAGGATCATGGGACCATTCACAGAGACTAGGGACTTAGAGGGAAGAACTATCTGAGGAGAAAAGAACTTGATATACCCTTGAGACCTAACTATATTAAGGCTAGGCATTAAGGACTTGGTTATGTAGCTGAATTTTCTGGGTATAGATACTTTTAAAGAATTGCCTTAAAAAATAATCAAAATATTAATATAATAGTATTGAGACTCTAATTATATTTTAAATTTTTCTTATTAAGTTTTGGTTTTCATTATTAGTATGTTTTATTTTGATGAAGGAAAGATAATAAACTTTAAAAAATTATATTAACACAGGAATGCTATACTGAAAAACCAAGGGGCAAAAAGTTAAGACCTTCTTAGGCAAAATGTGGGTTATACCCAGTGAAAATAAATGATTGGTCCTAAATAGAAGCCCGTTGTAAATGGGTTCAACATTAATGTGTGTGTATGGGGATGGATCATCAGGAAATTTCAACTTATCATTCAAAGAAGGTCTGCTAGAGGCAGCGACTGTCATTTATTCATCCATGTATCCTTAGCCCTTAGCACAGTGCCTAATACCTAGTGCCTGGTTCAAGTAAGGGCTATTATTTTAGATTTGTTATTAACATATTGATTTTGTTTATTATTAATTCACTGGAATTGTTATAGACTAATGTTATTTATGTCATCTTGGGTTTTAGGTAGATTGGGGTCAACTGGACTATTTAGTTGTTGACATGCCACCAGGAACCGGAGATGTGCAGTTATCGGTCTCACAGAATATTCCTATTTCAGGTAAATCTTAAAAGTTTAAAGGAATTTGTGCTTTCTTTCATGTGTGTTATTGCTATACAGAAAAACAAACTCCATGTTAGGTAACATTTTTGCCTTAAAAATAATCATTTATAAATTTTTCATTAGAGATCAGAAGCATAAATTAAATTTTTCAAAATATTATCAGAATGAGTATATTTACAAAAACATAAAGACACTTTGAAAAGATGATAATATAAATCTGTCTTCTACATTCTATAAAAAAGACATCTGCACTTGAATGTTCATAGCAGCACAATTCACAATTGCAAAGATGTGGAAACAAGCCAAGTGCCCATCAATACATGAGTGGATTAATAAAATGTGGTATCTGTATACCATGGAGTACTATTCAGCTATAAGAAACAATGGTGACACAGCACCTCTTGTATTATCCTGGATAGAGCTGGAACCCATTTTACCAAGTGAAGTATCCCAAGAATGGAAAAATAAGCACCACGTGTAGTCACCATCAAATAGGTTTTAACTGATCAACACTAAGTGTACATATAGGAATAACATTCATCGGGCATCGGGCAGATGGGAGGGGGAAAGAGGGGATGGGTATATACATGCATAATGAATGCAATGCGCACCATCTGGGGGATGGACACGCTTGAAGCTCTGACTCGGGGGAAGGCCGGGCAAGGGCAATATATGTAACCTAAACATTTGTACCCCCATAATATGTTGAAATGAAGAAAAAAATCTGTCTTCTAGAAAGCAGTAGTGCGTAAGTATTATACAGGTGGAACATGATTGCTTGATTCACTGTCGTGCAGCACTTATAGCACTGGTACGTGACAGGCACTCAGTAAATATTTGTTGAATGAATACTGAATAAGAGTAAGTGTTAGGAATATTGGCTTTTTAGTAAATACAACTATGGGAAAGTTTTATATTCTGCTAATTATGTAATGTTAAAGTCAAGAGAGCAATAAACATAATAAGTTATATGAGATATATAATATTTCAATATGGTAGTGGATAACTTTTTTATGATATGGAATTGAAATATTAGTATGGTAGTTACCCTTTATATTGAATCTGCTTCTAAAGATTTTCATAGGTGCTACTGGAGAAATAGTTCAAATTTCTATATTAGAAGCACTTCTGGGAAAATGATGGGATTTTTAAACGTCTTTGCAAATCAGTTATTTACTGGTTATCCAAATGGTATTGACATTTATTCATCAAAAGGTTTAAAATCTAAGTTTTGGACAAGATATACATGTTATTTGTAAATATCAACATAGCCTCATTAATATGGGTATTTTGATGTTTTAATATCTTTGTAACTTTAATGGAGTCTAAGACTTTTTTTTGGTGAGGTAGACTGTAAAGTATGGGAAGGGAGTAAGGGACATATGAACATAATTCATCCTTTTTGTAATCACTGTATTGTGATTTTTATTTTTTTGCTTTTTCTTTTTTTAAGTAGTTTTGGTATCTTTTATATTTCTAAATTTTAAGAATACTTACTAAATGTTCATTGAAAAAATGTGCCCTGGTACCTTGAAATGCCTATTGCAAGCTTAAAAAATGCTTATGTTATTTATATGGATAATACAGTGATAAAATTGGGCTAAATTATCATTTATGCCTTGAGTAGTAATAACTTGGTACCTTGAAAAAGTTTAGTTTATTTCACACAAATAGAGTGATATTCCTAAGCAGTTTTCTTTCGTTTACTTTTGTTCACTCAGGTAACGGGCCCCCGAACAAGATTGATGATTAAATTACCCCACATAAATTTGTTTTTATACTCCCATCCAGCAATGTGTGTAACTGAACTCAGATTTGGCTGCTTACCACTTGAAAGCCAACCTCAAGACAACAATTGGGTGGAAGGAAAAGGAGGTTTATTCAAGAGCTGGCAACCTGAGGAGATGGCAGACTAATGTTGCAAAGACCATCTCAAGTTCCTCAGGCTCACCAAGGGTTGGTTTTAAAGGGGAAGTGGTCCCATCAGCATGTCTTGTTCCAATGATTATCTTGAGTAATGGGCCATCTGGCAGTCTGCCTGGCATCAGCTAGACTGCAACAGAATTGAAGGTTAACTGTTCAGCATTTCCCTCCAGGGGAGAGTCCCACAATTTTGGTTCTATGGTAAACTACTCATGGCTAGTTCCTGAAATTCTTAAGCAAGCACATAATTGCCATTGTAAAAGAAATAATAGCTATGCTTCATGATGAAGTAACTGCTGCTGTTACATGTATATAGATTGGGGTTAGATTTGCTTCCTCTTTCTTTTTTACATCCTAAAATTTAACCTTTGTTCCTTTCCTGTGATGAAGAGTCTACCCTGTAGCAGGCAGCAAATATTACATGAGCTAAGACACAGTATTTTTGTTGTGGTGGTGGTAAAATATACGTAACAGTTTAGTGGTATTAACTGCATTCACATTGTTATGCAGTCATCACCGCTATCCATCTCCAGAACTTTCATCTTTCCAAACTGAAACTCTGTATCCACTAAACATAACTCCCTCTATTCCTCCACTCTCTCCAGCCCCTGGCAACCACCATTCTACTTTCAGAAACAGTATTTTTTTATGTTAAGATTAGAAGACCAAGGAGGGAAGTATATTTAAAAGATTACACAAACACCTAAAATTAATTTTATGATTTATTAATAAAATTTTATATCAACAAATTTTTATTTTATTCAGATACAAGATAGATGCTAAGCATTGCAGTGGTCCCCAGCCTTTTTGGCATCAGGGGACTGGTTTCATGAAAGACAATTTTTCCACAGTTGGGTCAGGGGAGGAGGCAGAGTTCAGGTGGTGACGTAAGCGATGGGAAGCAGCTATAAATACAGATGAAATTTCACCAGCTCATCTGCTGCTCACGCCCTGCTGTGTGCCCCCTCCCGCCACTCCGTCCTGAGTTTCATGGAAGACATTTTTTCCATGATTGGGGCAGGGCGTGGTGGAGCTCTGTGGCCCAGTCCCTAACAGGCAGTCTGCGGCCCTAGGGTTGGGGACTGCAGCGAGGATCCAAGGATAAGCAAATCCCTGTCTTTTCCCTAGACTAGAGTTCCTTACCTTTTTTAGCTTGAAACCTTTTCTTTTTTTCTTTTTTTGAGAATTTGATGATAACTGTGGATGCTCTCCAGGAAAATGTGTTTATGTATGGTATATGGAAACACTAATCCTATGTATAATTTCAGGAAGCTTAGGGTCCTCAGGTTAAAAGCTCCAGCTCTAGGAGGTAGAGTAAGGTGAGGAGCAGGAAAGAGTGGCATGTAAGAAGAGAACATGGATAGCTATAATCCAGAGTAGGGTAAATGCTGTGTGAAAGATCTAAACCCCATGATATGGGGGTCAAAGGAAGAAGAGACTCTGGGTGTGAGGGGAATGCATAACACTTCATAGCAACGAGCCTTAAAGAACAGATATAAAATGGTGTGGTGTGCGGTGGCTTGGGCCTATAATCTCAGTTACTGGAGCCTGGGGTGGGAGACACTTGAGACCAGGGGTTGGAAACCAGCATGGACAGCATAGTGAGACTTTGTCTCTTCAAAAAAAAAAAAAAGTTAGAAAGAATAAATGTGATACAATGTAGAGCATTGATTTCCTTGCTTTTTCTTGGCATACGGGGAAGAAAGCAGAAAAGGGAACTACTAGTGTAATATAATTCTAAAGTAGAAAAATAACATATATTTTACTTTCTAAGCCTAACCTATTTTTTTCTAATTAGACTAGTTACTAAAGATCCTTTTGAAAATACACAAACAGTTATTTCTGAACTGTGGAATTAAAATTAGTATTTATTAATATTTTATAAATTTGCTATAATAAATATATATTTTATAGTTAAAAAATTAATAAAAAGCATCAATTCTTTAAGGACAATAGATCTCTGTATGAAATGATACGATGGTAAATGCCTGTTAATAATAAATTGCCATTTAATGACAGTCTTCCATACATTAATTTTCATATTTAATTCTCATAGGTGTTCTTAAATCTCAGAAGAGTTAAATAACTTTTTTGTTCTTTATTTTATTTACATTCAAGTGAGAATTATACAGTTCTTAGACTTCAGAACTCTTTCAAAATGTTCTGTATTCTACCTTTTCTTATGTCCCATATCCCATAAACAACATGAGTTCTTTAGACTCCCATGTGAAGCCTTCCACTGTGATTTGATTTCCCTTTCCTTCCCATTAAACTCCTTCACATAACCTGAGATCGCTCCAAACAATCATGTGTACTCACTGCTTCCCCCTTCCCTTTGCTTTCCAAAATCTCTGTCTTTGCACATTTGATTATCCCTTAGACTGTCTTTCCTCCCAAATCAGTGGGTACCCAAATCCTGCAAAACCTTTAAAAGGTCTAGCTTAAAAGTCTGCTCCCTGCTGTCTTCCTCAAACCCCTAGTTAGGAATCACTCGTCCGTCTTTGGAAATCACATAGCGTTTTATTTGTACCACTCGTGTAACTCTTCATTGGAAACCTACATGCCTGTGTTATCTTCTGTACCATACTGTTACTCGCTGGAGGGCTAGGCTCTTTTTCATTCGTCTTTGTATTATTCATGGTACCAAACTTAGTGCCTTCCTGCAACTACTCAGGAAATGTTGAATCAGTGAATGGTGTTTTATCTGTGTCTGTATTATCTTCCCAACTAGGCTGTAAGCTCCTTCAATGCAAAAATTTTTCTTATTTATCCTAGTATCTCTTAAAGTACCTTGGACAAGAGCTTATGCAATTAATATTAACTGAATAAATGACAAAGCTAGTCTGACTAGTTATCACTGTTTATGTGAAAAGATTTGTGCCCCCTTTTGTTTCTTACCATCCTTATTTATTCCTATAAACCCCGCACCCTGACTGTTTTCACCTCGTTGTTTTTTCTTTTTCTTTCCTTTTCTTTCTTTCTTTCTTTCTTTCTTTCTTTCTTTCTTTCTTTCTTTCTTTCTTTCTTTCTTTCTTTCTTT
>RJWJ010001822.1:0-89944 GCA_004363605.1 Indri indri
TTTTAAGTTGTCGGGTTTTGAGGTAATTTGTTAAGCTGCAATAGGTAACTAATCCATTTTTCTGGTCAAAAGAGTGGTGGGGGAAGAGGTAGGCAGGTGGTCAGAATGAAGGGTTAGGAATGAAATGAAGGACAGAGAAGGAGGCTGGGTAAGAAGCCACATGAGGGACAGGAAGGGGAAGAAGAGGGCATGACAACTGTGGGTCCCAGATTTTTCAGAGTAGCACATGTTCAAGTCTTCTGATAATAACAATACGTAGATTTATTGAGCACTTACTATGTGCCAGGGCTGTATCTGTAAGTACACTTTCTTTAAGGGACCATGGGTTCTGATTTTTTGGCTTAAAAAATATGCACTTTAGAAGGTGGGAATAGTAGATGTGAGGGACAAAAGCTAGACAATGAGAACATTGCAAACAAGGCCATATAAAGAAATATGGAACCTTAAAATTGGCGAGGAAGGTGGAAAATGTTGAAAATATCTAGCTGTATATTACGGATATGAAAAAGAGACTTTTCCTCTTTTAGTCATTTTTCACCTCATTCAGTAACTACTTGTTCTAGGCAATAGGGTCCAGCACTGGGCAAAGCACGGGCCCAGAGCTGCAGTCTAGGGGGGTTTTCTCCTTCCCAGTGGGCCGCGTCACCAAGTACTCAGCCATCGGCTAGAAACTGGAGTCATCCTAATCTGTCTTCCCACCTCCACTGCTAATCGGTCCCGGGATTCCGATGAGCTTTGCTGTTCTCTGTCCCTGTTGCTGCTCTCTGTCCTTCACCTGAGCGTTCGTCATTTCTTACCTGCTGCATCCGTTTCCTAGAGCTGCGGTAACAAAGTGCCACAAACTGGGTGGCTCAGAGCAACTGAAATGTATGGTCTCAGAGTTCTGGAGGCCAGAAGTCGGAAATCCAGGTGTGCACAGGGGCCCCCCTTCCTCTGAAGGAAGACTGTTCCAGGCCTCTCTCCCAGATTCCCGTAGCTCCTTGGCTTGTGACAGCCTGACTCCGCTCTGCACGGGGTGTTCCCCCTGTGCACGTGCCTGCCCCTTCACCTGCCGTGCAGGATTGGGGGCCCACCCTGCTTTAGAATGACTTCACCTTAACTAATTACATCTACAGCAACCTTATTTCCAAATAAGGTCACATTCTGAGGGACTAAGCGCTAGGACCTCAATTCAACCCAGAACACCCGGGTTATGGCACAGTCTTTCAACAGACCCCCATATCTTGAGTCCCGACCTCCGGAATCTCCCCAGCTGCTTCCCACACCTGCCCTGCACATGGTCGTCAGTGCCATCTGCCCAGAATGAAAATGGGATTCTGTGGCTACCCAGCTGAAAAGCCACGCAGTTTCACTTATATTTAGTAAAACACGAAGTTCCTGAAAACCTGGCCTGCGCTTCCCTCTCTGGCCCTATCTCCCCCATTCCTTCACTCTAACCTGTACTTCGGCCACACAGAACCAAGCACATTTCCCAGAATCTGCCACAGGCTCCGTTCCAAGGCAAGCTTTCTCCCATCTGCATGCTATTTTATTTTAAAACCGAGTTCCCTTTTTTCCTGAACACTCCTCCCTTTAAGACTCAGCTCAGATCATCTCCTCTGGGATCCCTGTCAGATTCCTCATTGAGTTAGAATTAGAGGTAATTCTGTCTCTCTTAGTTTCCTGTTGGTAATTTCCTACCTACTTATCCCAGTGAATAGTGAACCGTTTACTGGTCTCTCCTCTTACCCTGTGAGTCCCTTTAGCTGGGCACTTGCCTTCATTGCTTTGCATCCCAGTGTCAAGTATAGCATTGTCTTAGTACGTTTGTGCAGCTATAACAGAATACCCGAGACTGGGTGATTTATAAAGAAGTTAATGAGCTCACAGTTCTGGAGGCTGGGAAGTCCAAGAGCATGGTGCCAGCACCTGGTGAGGGCCCTCTTACTGTGTCATCCCACAGTTGAAGGCAGAAGAACCAGAGGGAGTGAGAGTAAGAGGTTGGACTTGCAGCCTTGAGCCATTTTCCAGTTGGCATTAATTCATCCGTGATGGTGAGGCTCTCCTGACCCAGACACCTCCCATTAGGCCCCACTTCCCAACACTTGCTTTGGGGGATTAAGTACCTAACACGTAGACTTTGGAGGACACATTCAAACTATAGCAAGTATCAATTAAAAAATATTCAGTGTATGTTTGTCGAATTAACTTTACTATCTTCTCTTTAAATTATACCTTTTGTAGAGAGCCAGTAGGGAAGAGAAAGGCGGTACTCCAATAAGTCACCTTGCTTTTGTTACAGTTTCACAAGAGAACTTACTCAAATGAAATCTTGCACATACAAAGCTAATGTTTTTTATTTATTCATGCAGTCTTTGACCCTACTAATACAGAACATTACAAAATAAGGAAACTAAGGAATGGTTTGTTGAAAAGTGCACTGTATCTTTCCATCTTCTCCCCGGCTGGAGAACTTCAGTACTGGGTGTCTCTAATTAATATGAAGACTTTTCTTTGAAACCACCAACCTAAAACTGACATTCCTGCTGGTGTTCCCATCACAGCCGCCAGCATTCATTTTCGTATGTGCTTCTCATGATGCAGCTCCACACCGTTCTCAGGTGGTAATTCATAGGGACTTTCTCTTCCCTTCTGCCTCCTGGAAATTCCCTTCATTTTCTTCACTCGTATGTCTCTGCTCCTTTTCTGGCTTGTTTTCCCTCTCCTATACCTGTGGTGCTCCCTGAGTGTGGCAAATTGTGCTTTCTGAAGATGGGCCACACCTAGATACTTACCCCGCTCCACACTTTCTTCTCACAATGCGAGTGGCTCTCCCCATCGGGAGCCAGGGTCTAGTTTCCTGTCCCTGAATCTGGGCAGGGCCTGGTGGCTGCCCTGATCCATAGTGTGTGATGAAGTTGGTGTCCTGTGACCCAAGGCTGAGTCATAAGAAGGATGCTGCTCTCACCTCTCTTACTCTTCCTTCTCGCTCTTTCTGCTTGACCCGGAGCCCAGCGACCACGTCTGAAGGAGCTTAGCACACACGTGGAGGCTACATGTAGATGTTCCAGCCTAGGTTTCAGCTGACAGCCAGCACCAGCCACCAAATGTGTGAGTGAAAGAGGCTTCGCATGATTCCAGCCTCCAGCCTTCGAGTCTTCCAGCTGAGTGCCCAGAAATCATGGAGCAGAAATAAGCCATCCCTACTGGGCCCTGACGCAATTCCTGACCCACAAAAACTAGTGAGAATTAATAAGTGGAGATCGTTGTTTTAAGCTACTGAATTAGGGGGAAATTTATTACACAATAGGTAACTAACATACCAAGAATTTCTTTTCTCTTTCATTCTCTCCCTGGCGATTTATTTCACCTTGCTGATGTCTAGTTGTCCCCTCATTGCGTTCCTCTCAATGTCAACTCTCCTGTCTCTGCAAGTTCCTCCCGGTAATTACATTCGGTACAGACTTCTTGCCCGTGGTCAGTGCTCTATTGACATGACCAGTCGCCTACTGGGCACCTCCTCTTGGATACTCCTCAGATTTGCTATTGCTCGGAAAGACACTTAGCATCTTTCTGCTTAAATTCATTTCTCCTCTTCTGTTCTCTCTTTCTGTTCTTAGCAGAGCCAACCTTCCGACCTAGAAACTTTGATCACCATTGAGTCCTTCTTATCTGTCTGTCCTATCCCACAAATCGCTAAGTGTTACATTGGGCCAGTTGGTATGATTTGGGCTGCAAGTAACACAAAAAGCCAGCTCAACATGGCAGTTTGGGTCTAATCAGGAGCTAGAAACGGGGGAATTTTAATATAAATAATTGTGATCTAGGATAAAAGAGTCACTATAAGATATAAGGAAACTCTATACGGCACCCTGGGCTGAGGGAGAGGACCCGAAGAAGGACAGCTCGGAAGGGGTTCAGATCTCACTGGAGAAGGTGTGTGGTTCAGCTCGCTGGATAGCAGGTGGGCCAGGCTGAAGCTGGTCTGCAGGTGCAGCAGGTCACCTGCTGGTGTACAGGTCGGGGAGCCGGTGATCAGCACCTAGTGGTGTGGACATGCTGGAGACAGCAAGAGAACCTCTTCAGCAGTGTTCCTCCAGAAGGTTCTCTACCCAGAAAGCTTAATGTCATGCTCACGTTAAAGAAGAACTACTTAAAGGAATTCCTTTGTTTATCATAGAGCATATACTGAAGGGTGCATTTGGAGCTTACGGGCAATAAATTAATAACACACATGGCTTAAGCAAATTTATTTGGCACAAAGCAAAAGATCCATCCAATCCTGGCCAGTTCTAGGGCTGTGATGAAGTGGTCAACCATGTTGTCCTGGATCCCGATGTTTTCCATTGTTCCCACCATGCGGGCCCTGTCTTCCCTCACAGTTAGAACGGGCTGTAGCAGGTGCCTTATATAGACATTACTGCATCCAGCGAAAAACAAATTAATATAAAACTTTAAAAAAGGGAATTTCCTCCTTTGTGTCTCTTTTTTTTTTTGAGACAGAGTCTCATTCTGTTGCCTGGGCTAGAGCGCCGTGGCGTCAGCCTAGCTCACTGCAACCTCAAACTCCTGGACTTAAGCAATCCTCCCGCCTCAGCCTCCTGGGTAGCTGGGACTACAGGCATGCACCACCATGCCCGGCTAATATATATATATATTATATATATATATAAAATATATATATATTATATATATATAAAATATATATATTATATATATATATAAAATATATATATTATATATATATATAAAATATATATATATATTTAGTTGTCCAGCTACTTTCTTTCTATTTTTAGTAGAGATGGGGTCTCGCTCTTGCTCAGGCTGGTCTCGAACTCCTGACCTCGAGTGATCCTCCTGCCTCGGCCTCCCAGAGTGCTAGGATTACAGGCGTGAGCCACCGCTCCTGGCCTTTGTGTCTCTTTTTATTGGAGAAAAAAACATTTTGCAGCAGGTCTCAGGAGACTTCCCATAAAGTTCCATTGCCAGGATTGGGTCGTATGCCCTTGCTCTGGCTGTAAGAAAGGCTGGGAAGCAGGAATCCCGCACCTTCAGCCTGTGCGGCAGAGGCCAGCCTCGCATGGAAGGGTTAGGGCTAGGGCATGGGATGCCTGCAGGATGCCACCCTCAGCTGCCTCGCACCGCTGCCCCACTCCCCTCCCATTCCCACAGCCTAGGTCGTTACCTTTGGTGGTCACCCAGCTAGGTGTTAACCAACTGGGAATGGGGTGTTCGTGCAGAAGGACACAAGGCTTTCTGCTGTCAATTTTGTCACCGTCATTCTGATACTTTTAATAAAGCAGCTTCCAGTCCATCTTACAACCAGACGGATTTTCCTGAAGTGTCTCCGTGACCTTCTCTCTCTCACGCTCCAAATCTCTTGCTCAGGAGGCAGTGTGAGTTATGAGCAATGGGCTCTGGTCCCAAATCACACAGTTCACGTCCATACTCTGTCACTTACTAACTGCATGACCTTGGGCAAGGTATTTAATTTCTTTTTTTTTTTTTTTACTCAATGCCAAGTTCTTAAGGTATTTAATTTCTTTATGCCTGAATTTATCATCTTTTAAATGAGGGTAATAAAATTACCTATCTCATGTGATCATTATGAAGAGTGAACGACACAATTCCTGCGAATGGATCTCAACGCAGGGTGAGCCTTCAGGATATATTATTGTGTCAGCTGTTGTTGTTCCCCACTTTATAGCCAATCACATCGGAGCTTCTTAGCTGATCATTTAAGATCCTCTAGGAGCTGACCACAGTACAATTTTTCCAAACATATTAGAATTAACTTTCACCTAAACTGTGAGCTCCTTGAGGGAAGGATTACATTTTAAAAGCCCAGGATATAGCACAAGTTTTGGGCAAAAGTAGTTGCTCTCTCTTCCCATGTGACTTTTGCTCAAGCTAAAGGCCCTTATACAGCAAATACAGCTTCTGTATTTTTCTACCCATGGATTTGCACTCGCTAGTCTCATTGCCTGCACTTTCTCTAAATTTCCCCATATCCTTCCAGGCTCAACTCAAAAGCAGTATCTTCCATGATGGGATCTCTCTTCCAACTTCCCGTTTTGAAAAATGTCAAGCCTACAGAACAGTTAAAAAATGGTGCAAGAGCACTGATATACTTTTCACCTACTTTGGCAGTTGTTAATATTTTTAACATCTGCTTTCTATCTATACATATATACTTCCCCCACCCCCCAATCATTTGAAAGTCGCCAACATCATGACACTTCACGTTCAGCACGTGTTACCTAAGAACAAGGACAGTATCCCACATAATCACAATAATTTTAACTCACTCGTAAAACTTAACAATGATTCCATATTATCTACTGTACAATTTTTTGGCAGTTTACTTTATTTGTGATCTTAGGAATCAAGAAATGCCCCAAAAGAATGACAATGTGCTTTGGTGGTCCTTTGCTAGAATCATGCTCCTTCCTGGATATTCTGAAAAGTTTCTGGAATTTTTTTTTTTTTTTTGTGAGCTTCTACCTGAGTTTTAGAGTGGTTTCTGTGCACCATCAGTTCAACATCTTGTGGTTTGTGTTCCAAGGGGGCAGTCATAGCTTTACCTGCCTCTGCTAGTGCTCTAGACACCAAGTAGGGACACCTTCAGAAGCAGCCTATTTCTGTCCTTGGTCTGTCCTATTTCAGTCCTTTTGTTTCCAAAGCCAAATGTCAGATGCAA
Source organism: Indri indri (assembly GCA_004363605.1). NCBI lineage: Eukaryota > Metazoa > Chordata > Mammalia > Primates > Indriidae > Indri > Indri indri. The sequence goes on from RJWJ010001822.1 coordinate 6,683, forward strand.
GAATATTGAGTCATCATAATAGGGTAGTAGTGGTTGGAGCACCTGAATTCCAAGCTGGATCTGTCCTATTAGGCAAGGGGTGTATTTCTGTTCAGGGCTGCCATAACAAAGTACCACTGGGTAGCTTCACACAACAGAAATTCATTATCTCACAGTTTTGGAGGCTAAAAGTCCAAAATCAAGGTGTTGGCCAGGTCATGCTCTCTCTTAAGGCTCTAGGTGGAGAACCTGCTCATGTCTTTCTCCCAGCTTTTGTGTTGCCAACAGTCCTTGGCCCTTCTTGGCTTGCGATGCATCACGCCTCCATTCTCCTGTGGCTGTGCTCTCCTCGCATGTTTCTGTGTTTCTTTCCCACTTCCTATAAGTACCCCAGTCATATCGGATTAAGAGCCCACCCTACTCCAGTGTGATCTCATCTTAATTAATCTATAAAGAACGACCCTGTTTTCAAAGGTCACATTTGGTAGCAGTGGGAGTTAGGACTTCACAGCATCTTTTTAGGAGACACAATTGAACCCACGACAGGGTCTTGGACTAATATCTCTGTTTCCTCATAGATTTGCTGCAAAATTTAAATGAAATACAGAATTATGCCCCACATCATTTGACTTTAGAGTCTCTAATACACAATTTATATTAAAAATTTTCCAATTATCTCCAAATATCCCTTACACCTTCCTTTTTTTGGGATCCAGGCTCTAATTAAGGATCACATGGTGCATTTTGTTGTCATGCTTCTTCATTCTCCTTTAATTTAGGACAGTGGTTCTCACACTTCCACGTGCAGGAGAATCTCCTGGATAGCTCGTTAGAGCGGTTTTCTGCCCATCTCCCCCCCCCCGCTCCCCCACCATCTCCAGAGATTTTGATTTAATAGGTTGGGGTGGGACCCATGAATTGGCATTTTTAACAAGCTGGCAGGTGACACCAAAGCTGCTGGTCTAAGGACCACACTTTTGAGAATCACTGATCTAGAACAGAGGTTGGCAAGTTTTTCTGTAGAGGCTGAGATGGTAAAATACTTCAGGCTTTTCAGGCCATATTTTTTGTTACAACTACTCAACTCTGTCATTGTAGGCAAAAGCGGCCATAGATAATACATAAACAAATGGGTGTGGCTAAATTCCAATACAATTTTATTTACAAAGAGCTGCCTTGTCAGATTTGACCCATAGGCTATTGATTTCTACCCTGATCTAGAATAGCACTCTCACTTTTTTTGGGGGGGGGATGTTATTTTTCAGAGCATTGACATTTTGGAATTGTCTAATTTAATTTTCTTATAGAATGTTTCACAATCAGAATTAGATTGTTCTATGCCAATTAGATTTAAGTTAAACTTCTTGGCAAGAATACCACATAAGTGATATCATGTTTGGTAGAGAAAAATCATAAAAGAATTTGAAATGGACCAAAACTGTGAGTGGTCAACCGTAATGGACAGCTATGTGTTGTTTAGCACACCTTTTGGGGTTATCTGATTCTATGGGGGTCTTGTGTCTTTCATTGTCTTAGGAGGTATTTTACAACTCTGTAAATTGTAGAATACTGATGGTAACACACATGATTTTTGTCTTTAGGAACACAAGTAGTGTTCATTGGGTATGCAGTTGACTTTTGAGCAGTGAGAACTGACCAATCTTCCATCTCTTAAGCAACTTCATTTCAACATTTCTGATCATCTGTATATTGTTAGATTCTCTTTTGAACCAGTTATAACATATTACTGGTTCTCACATTAATCAAGTGAAAGAATATCTTTGACACATGTTCATTTCACATCTGCATCTGTCATAATTATACCTTCTTTTAAATATCCTTTTGCAAATTTTTCACTGCATCGCTTTAAAAAGCAGAAAATGCTAATTTTTCCCAAAATAGGTGATACTAATTTTAACCTCCTGATTAAGGTGGTTCTACAGGATCTTTCCATTGTGAAGATGTATTTTTGTCTTCATTCGGAAAATACACTTTAAGAGTGATACTTTGAGACGAAGTGAATATTCTGGTTCACACTAATCTTTCAGCTAATGGTTTTAGTATCCATCGATGACCCATGTCTGTGTCAATTATAGCACTGGAGTTGCAAAACATGAACACTTTCTTGACGTCCACAGTCTAGGCCTGCACTCTCCCTCTGAGCCGCTAACCACTTCCCTTTCTTGGGCTGTATTAATTACTCTTTGGCAATATAGCACAGTGGCTAAGTCACAGGCTCTGGGACTGTCTGGCTTGGGCTCAAACCCTGGCTTTTTCACTTATTAGTTGCATGACTGGCTAGTTATTAATATTTAATTCCACCATACTTCAGTTTCACGATCTGTAAAATGGGTGCGATAAAGGTACCTCTCATAGGATTGTATTAGGATTAAATGAGCTAAACCACGGTGCTAGACCACTGCTGATTAGTTGCTCAACAAGTGATCGCTAGTATCGGGTCACGGTTATTTGTCTGTATTTGAATACCAGCTTGGCCATAGCTCAGAACATCTTTGCAAGTTACTCATATCCCTGTGCCTCAATTCCTCATTTACAACGAGGTTCCCACTTCATAGGTCTTTGAGGATTCATGCTCAAGTGCTTAGCACGGTATGGAATAAGCAGTGAAAAAAGATGTTACCGTGATTATTTTTGTATCTTTCTTATTTGCTGTAAAAGAAAGTAAATTTTTTGAGTTCGAATCTTTCCAGATTTATCTTTTTACTTCCCTTGTGCCTAGCACACAGCCATTCAGACAGTATGGGCTCCACAAGACACGTGAATAAGGCCCGGCGCGGTGGCTCACGCCCCTAATTCTAGCACTCTGGGCGGCCAAGGCGGGTGAATCGTTAGAGCTCAGGAGTTCAAGACCAGCCTGAGCAAGAGCGAGACCCCGTCTCTACCAAAAAAATAGAAAGAAATTAATCGGACAACTAAAAATATACAGAAAAAATTAGCCGGGCACGGTGGCGCGTGCCTGTAGTCCCAGCTACCCGGGAGGCTGAGGCAGGAGGATCGCTTGAGCCCGGGAGTTTGACGTTGCTATGAGCTAGGCTGACCCCAGGGCACTCTAGCCCGGGCAACACAGTGAGACTCTGTCTCAAAAAAAAAAAAAAAAGGATACGTGAATACAAGAATTACTAAAGCTTGTTGAGTGGCACTCCATAGTGGCACCTTTGTCTACAGTGTATTTCACGTTGCCGTATTTGTGCTGCCTTCCTACCGTCAGAAGCTCACGCTCCCACAGAAGGTCGTGAGAGGCTCTGACGGGCAAAGGCTGTTAACCCCCGAGTCCGGGACTTTGACCCCGCAGGGCAGGAAAGACGCGTCCCCACCCCGCGGACCCGGCGCTGCGCGGCCGTGGGAAGGCAGCTCCCGCCGGGGCACTGGGGGCAAGTTTCCTATTCTCCTCCCTGTCGGTCGAGGTTGGGAACGGTTGCTCTAGGTTAGAAGAGCCCACGCCACGATCTAGCAGGGCGCGGCAGGAGGGGAAACTGAGGCCGGGGCTCGGCAGCCCCCATCACGCGCGGCCCGCCCGGGGTGCACCTGGCGCCGCGCCCCGCCACAGCCGCTTCCTGTCCCGCGCGTGCTTGCTCACGTGACCCGAGTCGGGCGCAGCCGGCCGGGCGGGGATCACCTGAACAAGGAGGTCACGTGAGCGGGGGGCGGGGCGGGGGCGGCGCCGAGCGGCGGTCACGTGACGCGGTTCCGGGGCCGCCGCTGTCGCCGCCGCCGTGCCCAGCAGAGCCTCGCTCCTCTCGGGCTGCGGCGCCTGCTCCCGTTCCGGCGCCAGCTGCCCCTCCGCGCCTGTCCTGGCGGCGCGACCCTGTCCCGGGCGCTGCCCCCCGGAGTCGCGCGCCGCTAGCCCAGTTCCCGCGGCGCAGCCTGGGCCCGGCGCGATGGGGGCCGCCGCCGGCCGGAGCGCCCACCTGGGGCCCGCGCCCGCCGGCCGCCCGCCGCGCTCCCTGCTGCTGCTGCAGCTGCTGCTGCTCGTCGCGGCCCCGGGGGCCACTCAGGCCGAGGCCGTCGAGTTCCCCGAGCTGTGCAGGTGGGTGGCCCACCGGGGCGCAGGCGTCGCTCGCGGTGGCCCCGGGCGCGCGCCCGTGGTGGGGGGCAGGGAGTGCTCGGGGAGGTGCGGGGGTCCCCAAGTCGCTTCCAGTCTACGCTGGGAGCCGCCCCGCCCCCAGGAAAGTTGAGTGCGTGCTAGCCGGGAGGGCAGACCGGGGTCCGGCGTGCGCGGGCGGGGGGCGGGAGGACGCGCTGTCCCGCGAGCCCCGTGCCCGGCCACTTGTGGCTGTCACTGGGTCGGGGGCGGCTTTGTGTGCGAGCGGCCGGCCGCCCCGTCCGGCTGACACGCTGCGGGCGGCCTCGCGCCCGGTGCCTGCCCCTCGCAGCGGTGCGTCTGGGAAAGTTGGAGGAGGCAGGAAAGGAGCTACAGCTGCGCTTTGTTCCCACTGCACGTCTTCGTCAAAGTTTCACCAGCGCGGCTTTGGGGAGGCCCCAGTGTGGGAAGACTCGCCAGTGCGTCGGAGCCCACGCGAGTGGCCTTGGCGTTGGGCGTTTTTGGTTTCATTTGCTGAGCGATTTCTTCCATGTGGGTTTTCATTTTCTCTTTAAATAGCTTTTCAGTAGTAGGTGACTTTTTCCCCCTCTTTGATTGAGGGTTGGGAGGTGGTCATCCTGTGTTGGCTTCAAGACTTCACTCTTCACTCTTCTTGAGCCCAACTTCCTGTCCAGTTGCTCACATGATGTCATTGTCTCCGGGGTGGATTATTCTAGTGGAGTCTCCTGCTCTGGGAACCACGGTTGTATAACCATTACTCCCATAGAGGGCTGTTAATGTCCTACAACAGCTAGGAGTCCCTGGTCTGGGGAACTTCCAATTCGTGGAATTTTCTGACCAACCTTCTCTGGACTGTTTAGGGTTTTGGAAAATCCAGCTTTTTTTTATTTTTCAACTTTGTATAAAAAAAAAAAAGGTAAGATGTAAAGTTCAGAACAGTGAACAGTTTCCTCCTTGGCAATAGCATGGTAACTTTTCAGAATGAAGTGAAGTTTAGAATATGTTGAGCTGAATTTTGAGTTTGTCCCAGCGTTCATGGGGTTCTTATTTTTCCCTCATATTAGAGATAGGTTTATTAGCACTTCCATGTTCAGAACTTTTAGAAATTATTATTCTAAGGAGAATGGGGCAGACCTCACAATAGAAACCCTTTGGAAAGACCATAGCCTTTATTTCCTTCCTTTTTTTGGAAGGGGAAGGGCAGACTTGAGGGAAAATTTATGGCACAGTAGTTTATAGACGAGTTAGCTACTCTATGATACATAGTTGCTCTAGTAACTGGAATGATACTGAGAAAAAGGGGGCAACATGAACAAGGTCAGGCTGAGGCTGACATTTAAAGGAGGCTATTTTGGAATAATGGCTGCTATGACCAAAAGCATCCATAAGAAATTAACTCAGCTGGGCTATTGGTGTGAAAGTCTTGGTCTTGTTAATCAATTGGAATTTATTTCTTAACAGTTAAGGTTAAAGTTGGCCTCAAGGATAGACTGATACTCTGGATGATCCAGGGGGCTCTGACTTTTGTGTTAGGTTAGTTATCTCAGCAGTTTGAACCTGGTTCATTAACCTCATCTCCAGGTGGAACATGACCTCTTGGTACAGTAGGAATGGCCTTTTGTATCTTTACATATTTCTGGCACTGACACATATGGTCATAGCTTAGCAAATACTGAAGAGGGTTCTGAGGTTGATGTGCATTGGAAGTATGATAAGATGCGCCTTCTGTAGTCTTGGAATATCTTTAAAGTTGGTGCATTCAGTTTTTCTGCCAGATTTTCCTGGGACAGCAAAGCTCCCAGTCACTTCAGGGGTGGGTTTTGACACACCTCTTTCCCCTGCCTGTTACTGCACTGTGGTTGCTCATGTAGACTTCTCCAGAGTCACTTGCAGGCTCTGACCAAAACACCTGCAAAGTGAAGTTCTTCCTGTGTTTTCCTGTTTTAAATTGATACCTCTCCTTAAATACTTTTAAAGACTTTTCTTGGGGGGGTGTGTCAATAATCTGTGTACTTTTAGGAGGTAAAACTAGCTAAAAGTACCTTAACTCTAGCACATATTTGAGGAATAGGAATGTGAGCCAATCTTTTTTAAAATCCGGTTTAACATCTATTGGATGTCCGGCAGGGGGGAGCGGGGAGGGGGAGGAGGGGATGGGTATATGCATACACAAAGAGTGCAATGCGCACCATCCGAGAGATGGACATGCTTGAAACTCGGACTGGGGGGGGGGGTAAGGGCAACATACGTAACCTAAACATCTGTACCCACATAATATGCTGAAATAATAATAAAAAAAAAAGATACAAAAAAAAATCCCGTTTAAAAGTTCTACCAAATATCTTCCGGGCGCGGTGGCTCACGCCTGTAATCCCAGCACTCTGGGAGGCTGAAGCTGGTGGATCGTTTGAGCTCAGGAGTTTGAGACCAGCCTGAGCAAGATCGAGACCCTGTCTCTGCTAAAAATAAAAAAATAGAAATTAGCTGGACAACTAAAAATATCTAGAAAAAATTAGCCGGGCATGGTGGCGCATGTCTCTAGTCCCAGCTACTTGGGAGGCTGAGGCAGAAGGATTGCTTGAACCCAGGAGTTTGAGGTTGCTGTGAGCTAGGCTGATGCCACGGCGTCTAGCCCAGGCAACAGAGTGAGACTCTGTCTCAAAAAAAAAAAAAAAAAAAGAAAGTTCTGCCAAATATCACCAACGCGTGATGTGTTAAGCTACATTTTTATTTTGTTCCTGGACATCCATTTGCTGAAGTGTCAGTAACTTACCCAAGTCTCCACTATGAGTATGAAAAGTAGACTCCTATAAGCATTGTCATTTGTTTTTGCACCTTGGTTGCATGGAGGCTGTCCCTGATGTACAGAAGGATTGTGATCCAAGTGTCTGTAAGTTGGGCGTTTGAAATGTGGAACACCTTTTCCCATTGAAAACAGTCTTGTTCCTTGTGGTATGGTGGCTAGGGCAGTCCTCAGAAACCCATTATCCTCACAAAGATTTTGGAGTGCCTGCACGCCATGCAGCTTTCACTAGTGCTTAAGCAGTAAATTCTCATTGCTCTAAAAGATTACTCCTTGCTCTAAGAGTTGGATTTCTGGGGAAACAACCTCTTCTCCCAAGCCTAGCTCCCTACAACTTAGGATATTTTTCATCTGCAGTCCCTTAGGACCAACAGGAAGGGAAGTCTGGGCCTGCTTCAGGGGTGCCTGCCAGGCACTTTGTGGGAACAAAGCCTCAATGTGCGCTTTGGCTCTGAGCATTCCTGGGGATGGAGTGCAATTCTTGGTGCAGTTATTGGTGGAGGGGTGAAGAATCAGCAGCTCTAACTTCATTCATGCACATGGAGAGGTCTTCTCTCTGCAAGTTGCACATTGAACAGCAGGTACTACAAAGGCAGGTTTCCCAAAGTGTATTTGGCTTGAAGCAGCATTTTAAATAAGCGCTTGTTTTTTAGAAAGACTCAATAATATGTTTTTTAAGTGTTAAGGGGATTGCTGTACCAGGTGAACCCTGTGCTGTGGAGTAGTTAGTGATTCTTAGATAGTTCTCAGATAATGTGCTCCTACAAAGAGTGTGTTTCTTGAGGCCAGTGTGACAGGCTGTGAGACTGGCCTGTGCAGAGGTCCTGGGGCAGGAAGGAGTGTCTGAAGGTCAGTGGGGCAGGACCAGTGAGAGCAAGGAGAGAGTGGGCCCCCGGGGAGAGGGGGCAGAGGCCAGGCCATGCAAAACCACCAAAGTGACCAAAAGGCTCTTAGGTAGTCACTAGCTTTACTTATTACTGTATGCCTTAAGCTTAGTAAAAAGTACATATTGCATATATTACATGCAAGTTTCCACCCTTTAGTTAGGTGTTAACAAGATCCTTAATGTATTAGGTCTTTACAGTTTTATATAATTATAAAATAATGCATTGGGCTGACTAGATTTAGGTAGTTAAGTACTTTAAAATTGATCCAGAACAAGTTTTCCCCAAATTGTTTGAGTATAGATGCTGGAAAGTTTTTATTATATTGAGGACAAGAGAATAATGAAGCCAGCTGGGAGTTGAGGTTGGTTTAGTTACTGTCTCTGAGGAGATTTCTTTCCTCCCTGCAGTTTTTCCAAAGGAACAATGCTTATATGCCTAATTTGGGCCACATGTTAAACCTGGATCACATCCATTTGTGTGTATGCATTTCTTTCAACAGTAAGTGTCTGTAGAAGCCTAAGATTGTTAATTATGATTACATTAGGCCTCATGAATTAGTTCTTAGAACAGCATCCTGACAAATTCCCAGGAAATGAATGCCTGATTGGGTTTTACATCTTTTATCAACATTTTATAGACAGAGGGATTTTTAAAAGATGGGCCTGAGAAAAAGAATTTAGGTGTTCTCTTCTCTGTTTTGATCTTGGCTTATAAACTATTGTACTGGGCAGAGAGGACTCAACAGGGTTCCAGGGCTGAGTCTAGTGGCAGAGAGTAGCACTTTGCAGGTGCTGTTCTTTTTCTTCTTTTGAATGTCCCAGCCACAGAGATCTCTTGGTAGTGCTGCAGCTGGTCATGGGTGGTGTATGAGGAGTGGAAATAGCTGTCTGACTTTGTGGGAACTGTCAAACTGTAACCCAAAGTGGTTGTGCCATTTTGCATTCCCACCACCAATGCATGAGAGTTTTAGTACTACATCTTTGTCAACACTTGGTCTTGCCAGTCTTAATTTTAGCCATTTCAGTGGGTTTTTAATGGTATCTCAGTGTGGTTTCAGTTTTCATCTCCCTGCTTGCTCATGATGTTGAACATGAAGGAGCATCTTTTCTTGTATTTGTTCGAATGCCTGATGATCTTCATGTGCTCATTGACTGTTTGGATAGTTTTTGTATTGTCTTTTAAAAATAATGTTTTCCCTCCACCCTCCTTAAAATTTTTTTGGGGTTTCTCCTTATCGAGCATTAATAGTTCCTTGTATCCTCTGCATACAAGCCTTTTCTTAGATATGTAATGTGTATTATGAATATTTTCTTTCAGTCTTTGCCTTGCCTTTTCATTTTCTTAGTGATATCCTTTGAAGAACAGATTTTTTTTTTTTTTTTTTTGGCAGAAACAGAGTCTTATTTCTTGTTCAGAGTCTTGAACTCCTCTGCCCAGAGTGATTTTCTCACATTGGCCTCCCAAAGTGCTGGGATTACAGCTGTGAGCACCTGTGCCCAACCAAGAACAGATATTTTAAAAAATTTGACGGACTCCAATTTGTCAATTTTTTTTTTTAATGGTTTGTGCTTTTGTAGCCTAAGAAATCTCTGCTAAGATATTTGCCCCAGCATTTCTCAACATCAGCACTGTTGACATTCAGGCTGGATAATTTTTTGTTGTGGGGCTGTCTTGTGCATTGCAGGATATTAAATAGCATTCCTGTCCTCTACCCATTAGATTCCAAGAGTACTCTCTACTGGCCCAATTCCCAACTGTGACAAATAAAAATGTCTCTAGACATTGCAAATGATGGGGGGTGGGGCCACTGGTCTACTCCAAGGTCAGAAAGATTTTCTCCTGTGTTTGCTTCTAGAAGTTTTATAGTTTTAACTTTTTTATGTTTAGCCCTATGATCAGTTTTTTGGATTTAATTTCTGTGTTTGATGTGAGGGGTGAAAGTTAATTTTTTCCATGAATGTATTTAGTTCTTTTTACTAATATTTTATGTAATATCTTTGCAGTTGTTTTTTAAAGTGAGATTGGGCTGTAATTTTCTTTGCTGTGCTGCTCTTGACTGATTTTGTTATCAAAAATATGTTTGCTTTGTGAAAAGAGCTTAATTAGTTAGCTTTTAGTATTTTCGTATGTAGTGGACATTTTCTGTTCCTTAAATTTTGGTAGAACTCACTAGTAAAACTATCAGGGCCTGATGCCTTTGAGGAGGTAGAGTATAGTGGGGGAGGAGTTTTGATTATGGTTTTAGTTTTATTTACCTTGTCCCTTCAGATTTTCTACTTTTTTGTTGAGTCAGTTTTGGTAGTATTTTTTTTTTTTCTGGAAAATTATCATTTTAATTATATATTCGTATGTAACATGCTACTCTTTTATATTTTTGAAAATACTCTATGTATCTGTGGGTAAATTTGAAAAATTCCTGATGTTTAATTGTGTACTTTTTCCCCTAATTATATTTACTAAAAATTTGTTTACCTTTGATTAGTCTTTTCAGAAGAAGTAGTATTTTGTTTTGTTCACCATTTATTTTCAGTTTTATTAATTTCTGCTCTCTGTTAGAAAACAGAAAAAAGGAAAGCTGAACAGCACCAACGAATACATCATTTTTCTGTTTCTAGTTTCAGTTGAAAGCTTAGATCTTTTATTTTAAATCATTTTACATAATTAAGAAAAGTATTTAAAACTATATGCTGCTTTCTCCTGAGCACTATACCTCTCTTATAAGTTCTGATACATGGTTTTTTCATCCTTCAATTCTATATATTTCCTTTTGGACCTGAAGATTCTATCCATGTCAACTTTCTGGACCCACTAAATTTTTAGACTTTTTTTTTTCAGGTAAATGGATTTTGGGGGGGTTGTTTATTTTTTTCCACTGTGACCAGTAAATGTGGTGGAATTTGTTGCCATTTCCCTTGTGGCCTCGCACCTAGTCAAGTTGGGAGTCTTTTACGTGTTTGGAAAAAATGTTCTGTGTTTGGGTCAAAGTTTTTTTTTTTTTTTGAGATATGGTCTCACTCTGTCACCCTGGGTAGAGCACAGCGGTGTCATCATAGCTCACAGCAACCTCAAACCCCTGGGCTCAAGCGATACTCCTGCCTCAGCCTCCCAAGTAGCTGGGACTACAGGCACGTGCCACTACACCTGGCTAATTTTTCTATTTTTTGTAGAGATGGGGTCTCACTCTTGCTCAGGCCGTGTTAAAGTTATTCATTGTGTGGCTGTCCAGCTTTTCTTTGTCCTAACTTATTCTTTGTCCTGCTTGATTTGTCTATTGCTTTTATCCTTGTGTCGGCTACCATTTTGGACAGGATCGGAGAAGGTGTCTTCTGCTGGTCTCTCAGCTTACGGATGCTCCCGACGTTCATCAGCTCTGCGGCTTCTCTGTTGTCTGTTTCCACGAGGTCTCCCATTGCCGTGTAGTCATAGCTACCTATTCTGTCTGCAGCTTTCCGCACCCCTCTGAAGATGTGTTTTAAAGTTCTGCCCTGATTGCTGTATTAGTTCTTTTTCCTTGGCCCCGGTTTCTTCAGTTCGGGTTTGTCATTCGGTGATTCTCCTGTGCTCTATGCGGCGAGTCTCCGTGGGGACGTTTGCTGTCTCTTGTGCAGCTGCACAGGGCAGGGCTGGAAGCAGTTGTTGGAACTTGGCTATAAATCGTTCTGGGGGAGACTGGGGGATGGGCAGGGCATGCTCTGTGGCTGGTCCTTTCCGTCCTCCTGAACATCACCCAGGCGTGTTCCTGCCAGGAGACAGCTGCTGAACCCCTGCTGGTCGCTGTTGGCAGCGCGTGCCTGAGCCCGGATATCTGGGTTATTGAGCTGCCTGGGTCAAACCACTTCTTTACTCTGGACCTCATTTTCCGGCTCAAGACTGAAGAGAGGTAGGAGTTAGTTCTGAAGTCACTGTCCTGGTTTTGAATCTGGACTCCTCCCTTCCCAGGCCTCGGGCAAGTTACAGAAGCTCACAGGTCTTGATTTCCTTCTGTGTGGAATCAGGATACTAGTCCTCTTCTCAGGCTCGGTGTAGGAATGAGAGTACACTTGAACGTCTGGTACATCCTCCGTGTTCAACCCTGGTAGTTGTTGCCTTATCTGTAAGTTAGTCGCCGCGTCAGATCAGTGATTTATTTTTTTTAGCCTGTTACTCCATTAATGTTGTGGAGTTCCTGCCTTAACCAGGAGCATTTCTTCATCTGTTTCATACGTTGGCACTCCATGTGAGATTCCTTTTGAGGAAGAAAGGTTTCCACTGTATAAAAAAAACGTTGAAACTACTGGACTATGTGATTCTCTGGGTCCATTTGGCATCCAGATTTCTGTGACTCTGAGTTATGTAGCCTTCAGGAGTCCTTCCCAACTCAAATTCCCTGAACAGCAAGGAACTTAACGATGGGAGGTGTGGGGTTTGGGTGGGTGCCAGGTGCCATATGTTGGGCTCCCTTGCCTGGTGTCCTTTCCTGCTCCACCCTCTTTCCTGTAGTGGCTTCATCCAAGCTGGGAGCATGAGGGCTGCAGTGGTTCTGCCGTCCAGGAGAGGAAGAGAGAGCCTCCTTGTTTGTCTCTTGTAGGCAGCAGGAGGGCCCAGCCGACTTGTGCATGGGTGTCAGCAGTCGACTTGTGCATGGGCGTCAGCAGTCGGGGGCTCCTGTCTTGACTTAAACCTTACCAGCATTCCCTGGAGGGTGGAGGAATGGGTGCTGGGTCTCAGGGTGTCTACTGTAGGTGGGAACAAGGAAAGAGTAAACACCACCTTGCTGTAACTATAAAAAAAAAACAAAACAAACAAACTCCCAACCGTTGCTGACTAGGTTTTGGGGCGCCCAGAGCAGTGCATCATATGCCTGGTTCTGTCTGTGTGTCAGCGGCACCGAGGGGCGTGTCTGTGTGAATCCTCCACAGTGGGGGAAATCCCAGGCCCTCTGGTTCCTGTGAACGCAAACCTTGCCCTTCAGATCAGCGAGAGACCTTTGGTGGGCTTTTTCTTTTTCCTTGTTTGTGCCTTGAGATCCCTTGGGGCCGCCATTGCTCAGCCGACACACAGGGGTGTGGGAGCAGACCCTGCAAGCAGTGTCTGTCACAGAGGACAGTCATGGAAATGGGAGAGACCGTGGAAGGATTTGATCTTAGTTTTGTTTTAGGGGACAGAGGGAAGGAGGGACATAGGGGAAGATTAAGGAGTGTGCAAATGGTGAAAAGTGGCCTTTGCAGTTGAAAGTTCAGGAGGTGTCTTTTCAATCAGAGCTGTCTGTGCTCTTCGCACTTGGTGTGTTCAGGAGGAAGCGTGCCCGAGTGACGTGGAGCTCATTCAGGAGCAGACTGGCCGCCGGGTTTTGATTGGGGTATGAAATTAATTCGTTGCCATCTGTATGGTTCTCTCTACTCCAAAACCAGTTATGAACTTTAAAACAGCTGTCTTGTACTTAAAAAACCCCCCAACACTCCTGCCTGCAAATAGCACAGCAAGCCACCAGAATAGAAGTGCTAAAGAAGTGGGTTTCCTAGAAGTGCCAGGGGTGTGACTCTGGTGAGTCACACGCACTGTTCCTCTGAGGCTCCCTCTGTCCACCTGGTGTCTGCAAAGTGAGAAGTCAGCGCATCTCTTTTGTCTGTCTTCTTAGAGCCGCCCTAAATTTAGAGAGGCAGTGGGAGTTAATAGATTGCGTGGTGGACCCCGACTGCCTAACTGAGGGAGGGAAAGAGGGTCAGGGGGTGGGGGGTGAGCTGTTCTACAGGGAGTCCACTGTTCCAGGCCTTTCTGTAAGGGGACTTGACTTGATTTCTCTTCTCTTTTTTCTTTCCTTTTCTTTTTTTTCTTTCTTCCTCCCTCCGTCCCCTTTCTCTCCTCCTCTCCCTCTCCTCTCCTTTTCTTTCTTCCTGTTCTTTCATGAGACAGTCTGGAGTGCAGTGGTACGATCACAGCTCACTGCAGCCTTGAACTCCCGGGCTCACCTGATCCTCTTGCCTCAGCCTCCTGAGTAGCCGGGGCTACAGGCACGTGTGGCCATGCCTGGCTAATTTTTAAAAACTTTTTTGTAGAGATGAGGTCTTGTTATGTTGGACAGGCTGGTCTTGAACTCCTGGCCTAAGAGGACATTTTTAAGCAGAGACCAGAAGGAGGTGAGTGAGTGAACCGTGGACTCAGGCTGAAGGACCGTGTGTCTGGCACCCTGGCAGGGAGCATGCCTGACCAGTTTGAGAAACAGCACAGGGGCCAGTGTGGCTGCAGTGGCTGGAGGGGCTGGGAGAATGGAGGGAGGGGACCAGAGGCAGGGGACTAGCTGGAGGCCGGGTTCCAGAGGCCCTGGGCCTTTGGCTTTTCCCCAGGGGGAGCCTGGAGCCCTTGGGGGATTTTGGTAGCTTGCTGGGAATGTGGAAGATCTGATGGCTTCAGTTTCCTCAGTGAACTGGGAAGCAAGATCGTTAGTTAAGGGCAGCGATTTAGCACACAGCCTTTTCTCTTCAAGTCCCCTTGAAGTTGATGACCTTTTTACTGTGGCGATGTAGTGGAGATAGCACATGCCCTGGAGCAGGACCGGCCTCTTCCAAACAGGGGCTTGGCCACTTTGTGAATTCGTGACTGGAGGCAAGGTCGCTGACCTCAGTAGGCTGTAGTTTCTGTGTAAAAGCGGGGAGGTATGGTGCTGACCCTGAGAGCTGGCAAAGGTTGAGCCACGATGTGCATAAATTATGCGGTGTAAGATGTAGTCCCTCAAAGACGTGTTCAGCATTCTTGGCTTGGGGGAGACAATGCTGTTCTTGTGAACGCATAAAGGTGAGAACTGATTTGGCTCTAAAGGAGCATGCTGTGTGTGTTTCCTTTACCCAGTTGGATGTTAGGTTTTGCAGAGCTGCATGTGGCTGTCCGGCATTTGACCCCAACATCTTAAAGCAGGGACTTTTCTCCTGTGTCTACCTAACTGGCCTTTGTGAGGAACTAGCACCTGCCAGTGGCCTCCTTAGCATCGGGGATCAGCCAGCCCAGCTGACAGCCAGAAGTTAGGCACACCTTCCTGTAGTTAGAGCATGCAGGGAGGGGCAGGGTCTGGGAGGATTTTCTGGGACTTTGGTGGCAGGCAGAGTAGGGCCCCGCGCATTAAGGTTTGCATTCTGTGCTGTGGGCTGGGTTAACTTCAAAGGCAGCTAAATTCAGATGTCCATGTAGTGAAGAAGGGGTGTAGCCTACGTTGTAACCCTTTTATCTACGTGAGAGGAACAAGTAACGTATACTTGATAAGGTGGGAGAACATACAGACGATTACTCTGATTTTTAAAAAATCATCATGGAGCAGAGTTTAGGGTTGAAGTACTGGCCTGCATCATGTACTATACAGTTGACCTGAGCCAAGGGTAGCAGAGGGAAGACAGGCCATTATTTGTTTTTTTGGTAGCTTTGTGTTGTGGAGGGTCGCTTGCCAATTTACCAAGAATTCCACGCCTAGCACTGCCGTGAAGCCTTGTTAGCTTGGAGTGTCCTGTCTTCCCCCACCCTCCTCTGCCAGAAGTTTCAGATTTATCAGGTCTCTGTTCTGGTGGCAGCCAGCGGCTGGATGGCTTGGGGTCAGGCAGGCCTGGAGTCGCTGGCCTGTCCTGAGAGGTCCGGGAGGCAGCTGACCGTGCGGGTGGGTGCGTGGCAGCCTCAGCTCAGCCTCCCTGGCTGTCTCTCTCGTGGCCCAGCTCCATGGCTCTGGCCTAGGGCCAGAGCTTGCCCCCTGACTCTCCCCTCTCCTGTTCCTTGCCAGTGTCATGTGACACCTCCTTGGGAGGCCCCGAGTCAACTTACCGTTTTTCGTAAACTTAATTTTTAAGCAGTGCAAATCCTCCTATCGATTCAGATGAAGGCCTGATATCATAGTCTCTCAGAAGCTCTGTGTTCCTGGTGTGGTTTTTTTCCCTCACCGTGACCTTGCTGGTTAGCTCAGTTTTATAGACAAGGAAGTTGGGGCTGAGAGAGATTGTGTGTTCACACAGCCTGTGGGGTCCACGGCGGGGCAGGATTCAGGCTTAGGTCTGTGGGCTCTTCGTGGCACCTTTCAGAGGGAAGCTTACTTCTCTCTCTATTCCACATGACCTCTGTTAAACTCACTCTTGATGCTGGCTTTGTAAACATCGCCACGTCCCCGTTGCCTGCCCTGGAACCTTAGGCTCTGACGCTAACTTAGATGTCAGGTTGGACTCAGCTTCTAGACCCGGTGTAACTATCAGGGAGAATCAAAGAGTAATGCCTGGCACATCCACGCTTCTGTTTCTTTCTTTATTTTTTGCAGGCCCTGTATCTTTATCCACAGCTTTGTGGGTTTGTGAGAATAGGAAGTGAAGTACTTCCTATATAACCTTTGGCCATGCTGTGTCAAGCTCATGTGCTCTCCCCGCCTTCGCATCGGCGCATGGTCATCATGCCAAATCAGACGGTTTCTCTGTCAGTGTTGGCCACAGAAAGTTGCGGGCAACAGTGGTTACATTATGCCGTTACATCTGCAGCCCATGTCCACTGTGGGAACCCTGCCTCCTAACATGCTCTTCTTCCCGGCTGGCCTTTTTTTTTTTTTTTTTTTTTTTTCCGAATTCCTTCTTAGTTTAGGAGATTGGTCCAGATTTTTGAAGGTTAGTGGGCCGGATGTATGAGCCGAGACTCTGATAAGGGGTGATAGTGAGCCAAATGATTTCTTGACTGTTCTGTTTGAATATCTGAGAGACTTGGAGGCATGCCCAAAGTAGGAAAATCTCGTTTGGAAGTGCAGGTCGGAAAGACTTTGTGTTCCCTTTATCTCCAAAGTGTTAGATTGGTTGCTTGCTATATTCAGAAAAAACCTTCCTCTAGTTAGTGACCATGCACTGTGTTTTGCTTTGTGAATTTAGCTTGTATATTACCAACTGGGTTGTTTTTTTTTTTGAAGGAAAACAAATTACAGATTCATATGTGCTTATTAATTTTATTAGATTTTAGTCGTTCCTTTATCCTGCTTTATGTGCTGATAATTGTAGGCCAGTAATAAAATGTTTAGTAGCTACATGATCATTACCATAACCCCAAGACTCACAGGGAGTGAGGGAATTAAAATACATTTCAAAAGAGTATGGATGTGTGGCAGTAAATGAGGAAGGGACAGAACGATAGTTCTTGGAAATGTTTTGTGTTGGAGGGAAGGAACCCAATTTCCTAAGATTTTTTTCTTTAAGGGATTGGGTGTACTGTACTTTTTTTTTTTTTTTTCCGGAGACAGAGTCTCACTCTGTTGCCCCAGCTAGAGTGCAGTGGCATCATTGTTGCTCACTGCAACTTCAAACTCCTGGGCTCAAGCGATCCTCCTGCCTCAGCCGCCTGAGTAGCTGGAACTACAGGCACGCGCCACCGCGCCCGCTCTTTCTATCTTTCGTAGACATGGGGTCTCGCTCTTGCTCAGGCTGGTCTGGAACTCCCGAGCTCAAGTAATCCTCCTGCCTTGGCCTCCCAGAGTGCTAGGATTACAGGCATAAGCCACCACACCCGGCCCATACCATGCATTTTAGCCATAGAATTTTACATACTTTATTTTAGAAGTTAACTGTTTTTAAAATGAAAGAACTCCAAATTACATCTTGCAAGGTATTGCAGTTTTGCAGGCATTCAGTGATGACATATATAAAAACTTTTGAGAGATGTCCCATTAAGATACTAATGTCAGATAGTTTAAAAATATTATATAGCTGTATCCCTATGACTTTGGAATTTTTTCTTTCTTTTGGACAGATGTCTAGAACTTCCTTGGTGGAGGCGGCTCTGCATTTCTCCTTATCGAGCTTTCCAAACGCCAGGCAGTGGTGTCGGCCAGTTAGATTTGCTCCTTCATTGCTGCCCCTTGATTGGTTTCGTCTTGACCAGGAACAGTTTTAATTGTGGCACTTGCTGGAACTGTATTAGGAAAGTAGACACACCTTGCTGTCTCTGGGTTGGTTGACAGTCTGTTACTGTGTCTTCCTTCTAATTGGTAATCTGCCAACACCTCTCAGGATATTATGAAATTCAAACCAAATGAGGTTAAAATGGAGCCTCTGTGCTGCTGACCGGACGCGCACTGACTGCAGAGCTCCAGGAGAGTGTCAGCAGAAGCAGGGAGATTACAGTCAGGAGCAACGGTATTAAGCTTGCTTTAAGGGACGGATTCAGACCGTGTGCTTAGTTTATATGGTTAAATTAATTGCCCACGTCTAGGGTGTATTTCGGCCACAGAACTCACTTTAAAATTGGAGTTCTTCTGAAGTCTTTTGCCTTGAGTGTGACTTCCGCCCCTCCCCCACTTCCTGCTGGGCCCAATGGTTGGATTGTATCACAGGATGTTTCTGAGTTACCACTATCACTTACTACTGGACTCTGCTGAGCTAAGTAGTCAGAGGAAGAGTATGAATCTGAGATGAGGAAGACAATGTGGACGTGTTCCTTCTTAGTGCAGTCCACAACCAGCTTGGATACAGACAGCGAAGAGAGTGCAGCTGCGGGAAGGTGCGGGCGAGGGAATTGATACGATTTCCATGGAAACCAGCGGGGTGTGGGAAGAGAGGTTGCAGAAGGCGATGCCTCTGATGTTTGGCAATTCCAGCTGTGCAAAAGGGAAAGCAGAACTGGACTGAGAGTATAAAGCAGAAGTTTGAAACTTGGGGAAGAACTTGAGCTAGGAAAAGCGTGTGATCTGTTGACCAGTATGACATGGTGTAGTCTGAATCTTCAAACCACTCACAGCTTTTTCTTGAAGGCTGTCCTCAGATGGGTTCAGCCACTCTGAGAAGTCTGCTTTTACTCTCCAAGTAGTGATCCGTGTGAACTACAACATTAAAAATGAGAAGGGAATTTCTACAAACACAGCCATGTGCTGCGTAAGGACAGTTTGGTCACTGACATACAGTGTATACACCGTGCTCCTGCAAGATTATGGTAGAGCTGGAAAATCCCTATTGCCTAGTGTCGTAGTCATTGTAATGCCGGGGCTGTGGTAATGCCATAGTGCAGCACATCACTCACGTGTTCATTGTGATGCTGGTGAAACCAAACCTGCTGCGTCGCTAGTCGTATAAAAGTGAACAGTAGTGTCCCAGGCCTTCACATTCACTCACCACTCACTGACTCACCCACAGCAACTTCCAGCCCTGCAAGCTCCATTCATGGTAAGCGCCCTACGCAGCATGGTAAGTTCCCAATATAGCACCATTTTTATCTTCTATACCATATTTTTGCTGTACCTTTTCTATGTTCAGATACACAAGTATTCAGTACAGTCACATCTGTGCGGGTGTGTAGACTATGCACATAGCCTATGTGGACAGTAGGCTGTACCATCTAAGTTTGTGTAAGTACACTCAGTGATGTTCGCACAACTATGAAACTGTCTAATGACACATTTCTCATAATGTGTTTCCATCATTAAGCAACGTGTGATTGTGCGCTAGTCCCCTCTCATCCGAGATTGCAGTTACCTGCTGTCTGAAAATCTTAAGATATTTTGAGAGAAGAGACCACATTCACATAAGTTTTATTAGTATAGTGTTATAATTATTCTATTTTATTATTATTGTTGCTCATCTCTTACTGTGCTTAATTTATAACTTAAACTTTATCAGAGGTATGTATACATAGGAAAAAACATGGTATATATAGGGTTTGATAACTGTCCGTGGTTTCAGACATCCACAGGGGTCTTGGAACGTAAGGGGCCGGGGGACCACTGCATCTGTTACTATAAGGAGCTGTAAAGGGCTGACTTTAATTTTTCTGTATGATTAACATTTTATTGAATCATATTGTACTGTAGATGGTTGACAACTTAGTGTAATAGGAACTCGGAAATCTTTTTTTTTTTTTTTAAATAGAGACAGGGTCTCGCTCTTGCTCAGGCTGGTCTCAGAACTCCTGAGCTCAAGTGATCCTCCCGCCTCAGCCAGGAACTCGGAAATCTTTATTATGCCACACAGAATCTGTCATCTGAATGGCATTTACTGTGACAAGATTTAAACTCTAAAGTTTTGTGGATGTTTTGCCAGTTTCAGTGCTATAGTTGAAACTAAATATTTTCTGAAAAGTTAAAAAATTGTTTTTAAATGGAAAATAAAGCACTTGCCGTTGGGGCTCAGACTGACCTGGGTTTATTCCTGGTTTTGTCACTTCACAATTGTGTGATGTTGGGCAAGATCTTAATCTTCCTGAGCACGTGGGAGAGTTGAGTAATGGCATCAAGTGCTTGGCAGATGTGGCTCAGATGTCAGGGCCTGTGGTAGGTTGTGCTGTGAGCATTTTTACTGCACGTTGGTGTCCTCCTCAGCCCATCAGTGATATCGATTCTGCGTGTGCCAGTCATCCTGGGAGGGAAGACATTACTGTCCCGTCCCAGAAGATGCTACCATGGAGTTGTATGGAGTGTGGGGGACCTGGTGCCAGAACTGTGGCCTCAGCAGGGAGTAGGCATGCCATGTGTGTGTGTCTAGAATCCTCAGGCTTGCTTGGGGATGAGTTTGGATTTTTTGAGAGTGGGATAGGCACCACTGGCTATCTACGTTTTACGTTCTGAAAAACGAGGTAGAGTAGCAAGGATTTTGCTTGCTTTTGCTAGTTTCAAAACCAAGGTTCTTGCACAGTTTTATAACCAGAGGAGCAATGCTGTGAAGAGGCTGCCTCCTTTGAAAATGTTAACCGGATTTTGCAAGGCTGGGACAATAGGCAGGGGTTCTGGGGGTGTTTCCAGTTGACAAGCTGCTTCCTTGGGCCTTTGCAGTTCTCTCTGCTCTGCCTCCGTGCATCCTGTCGGCTTCCTTCCAGTGAGACGGAATGTAGCATGGAGTTGGTGATTTTTAGAAAATTGGACACAGACAGTGTTAGAGTTGCAAGAAAATGCCCACAGGGCTTCCTACAGGGAATCTGCTCCAGAAGTTCCTTGTTGTAGCAAATACATTTAAAATATTTTTGTGTGTGTGTGTGTGTGTGTTTGGGTGAAGACTGCATTTCCACACAGCTTGCAGATGGTTTCTTCCAGAGGCTTGTTTCTTGCTAAAATTTAAATTTTTTTTTTTTGGAGACGGAGTCTCGCTCTGTTGCCCGGGCTAGTGCTGTGGCGTCAGCCTAGCTCACAGCAACCTCAAACTCCTGGGCTCAAGCAATCCTCCTGCCTCAGCCTCCCAAGTAGCTGGGACTACAGGCATGCGCCACCATGCCCGGCTAATTTTTTTTTCTATATATTTTTAGTTATCCAGATAATTTCTTTCTATTTTTTAGTAGAGAGGGTGTCTTGCTCTTGCTCAGGCTGGTCTTGAACTCCTGAGCTCGAGCGATCCTTCCGCCTCTGCCTCCCAGAGTGCTAGGATTACAGGCATGAGCCACCGTGCCCGGCCTAAAATTTAAATATCACTGCTTAGTTTTCTCTTTGATCTAATATGTTGATCTCATTTTTTTTTGGTTTTTTTTTTTTTTTTTTTAGGTCTTTACTTGTGTAAACTCAAATGACTTAGTCTAGAATGTACCTTTTTCTGGCAGTCTCAGCTGCATGATCACACTTGCTTGGCTGTAAAATGAGCCATACTGTTGCGCAATAGAGTTTCCTAATTTTGGCTGTACTTGTTCAATTCAGACAGAGAATTTTCTAGTGGACAGACTTTCAGACAAAAGTTTTCTTCTTCCTCAAAGATACCATTACATTTTATTTAGTGTTTAATACTTTCATTGCTTCTGAAACGATTCTCTGGTTCTATAATGTGATCATGGTGCTTTTAAACTTCAGTATCAATTTAATTTTAAGAGTGATTGTAGCCTAGGCCATTCTGGTAGCTTGGCCTTTAATCTGGAAAGAAATCAAGAATCATCTAGTTTCCAACATGCAGTTTCTTAAACAGTGCTATCAGATATTTATATGACTTTCAAGTTTATTATGAAATAGTCTTTAAAAAATATTTACTATTAGCAGAAGCATATATAGGTGATAACCAGGGTACATACCAAAAGTATATAATAGTTTTTGGAATATGCTTCATGGATTTTCAGAGGGATTCTTTCAACTGAATGGCTATTCCTGAGCTCCTACTGCTAGCACATGCTAGATCTTTGTTTTGAAGCAGACATAATGTCCATTGGAATCAGAATGTTTCGAGTACTGACAGCTTGCAGATGGCTCGGTAGTGTAGTTTAGAAACCTTCTGTGACCATTTCTTCATTTTTAAGAGATGTAAGAACTCTGAGACATTGGTGCCTCCGCCCAGGTGCTGCTGACGGGTTTGCCACGGCATTGGAGGCGCAAGCCTGGAGCAGTGTTACCTTGTGCTAAGTGGTGAGATCATCCCCTGAAAAAGTCGGGGTGCGGGTGCTATAACAGGAGCTTCCCTCCCTACCCCGACGGCCACTTACATTTTGATGAATCTTGACAAAACAAATATGAAATGCAAATAGAGGAAAGAATGTAATCGAAGAGAGTGACATTTTTCTTTCTAGAAACTCGGATTTCCAGATAATCAGGACAATATCCCTCATTCTACTCTTTTTCATCTCTTTTCTTTTCCCCAAACAATATGCTTTTTACACTCGCCTTATTTAAATAGCACCTCTGCAAAATCGGCAGTGGAGTTTCGTTTTTAAGAAAAGCGTAGTAGTGTTGAGGTGCTGCATGGGTTTCTTTCGCGTTGGTTCCTACCAAGTTGACTCATTTTAAATGATCACCTTTATCTGCCTCTATCATATACACTTAGGATTGTGAAATCCTCTGATGATGCCACTGCTATGGTTTTGGGTTTGCTGTCTGCTGTCCTGGTCCTGAATAAGAAATTAGCATTTTTCCTCAATCAGCCATAATTAATAATAGACAAGTTTTACTAATACTCTGCAAACGAAAACACTAGCATAGCATTTTAAAGAAAGAGTCATAGTGTCTTGAGTGGGCTTCATTTGCTTCAAGTATAAAATCAAAACTGGGAGAGAAAGAGAAAAAGAAAAGAAAAATTAAAAGAATAAAGAAAAATAAAATTATTAAATTAAAAAACAGATGAAAAAAAATCAAAACTGTTTCCTTAACCTGCAGAGCACTGGTGACCGGTCAGTCCTCCCACTGTCCTCTTCCCCACCGCGCTCTGGCCAGTGCCCTCTCCTTTTCTGCAAATGTGCCATGTTCGCTCCTCCTGAGGACCCTGGCCGTGGCTGGGCTGTCTGCGCGGAACGTTCTCCCTACTGTATTTCCCCCAGGGTCGCTGTGTTTGTCATTCACATCTCAGGGCAAATGCCATCTTCGAAGACTTCCCAGCCTGCAGTCCCTACCAGGCGTTTCCTATCTGTCTTGCTGTTGTGTTTCCACCAGAGCAGGTATTAGCAGGGGGGATTAGCCTGTGTGTTTGTTTACTTACCGATAATATTTATTTTCTGTCCTCTCCACTGGAATGTACACTTCAAGAGGGCAGGGACTTTTTGTCTGTTTTGTTCACTGCTGTACTCTCCTGTGCCTTTCACAGACCTATTTGTGAAACAAATGAATAAAGGTTAATGAAGGGCAAAGGAAACAAGCCTTTATTGATGACTTTTCTCTGTGCCCAATAATACGTGGGTTTTCTCATGTTGTTTGATCATCCTGACCATAGGAAATAACTTACAAAGAAGCTTCGTTTAGTAGTGACAACACCCCACAGCTGTCACCCTAAGGCCAGCACTTAAGTACAGCAGCCTGTTTTTCAGGTTTGCAGCAATTTAGTGGCTGTAAGTTCTGCCACCCTGCTTGTATGCTTGTGTGTGCTTATGTCCCTCGGCTTCATGGCAGGTGGATCTGATTGGTTCCCAGAGCTAGTTTCAGGACTGTTGTGGCACCTCCATTGCCTGACGGGGCTACCAGCCACTGGGAAACGAATTCTAGGCAGGGAGGGTGTGTTGCCCGATAGTTTTGTGCTGAGTCAGCGCCCTGCGGGTGTGGACGGGTGCTCTGGGGAGTGGACTGCTACCTCTGTGAGGGAGGCGTCCTGTTGCCAGGGGGCTGCTGTGCTGGCTGAGCTCAGATAAGCTGAGCAGTCCTGCACCCAGCCCTCCACAGCTCCTGGGCAGGCCTCGTCTGAGCACTTCCAGTTCAACTTCTCTGCCCTCCTTTCAGCAGTCCTGCTGAATGAAAGTTATTATAATAAGGCATTTTTTCATTTTGCAAGGAACTTTTCAGTCACTCTCCCCTTTTTCTGTTTCTGCTCTTGCTGAGGAAACGATCCCCGTTTTACAAAATGGACAAAGCATTCTCCCAAGGAAGAGTAGAGAGTTGAGAATAATTGTTTTGACAGAACCAGCAAAACCACCTGTTTTGCCCCAAGTATATGGATTGATTCATTAGCAATTACTTATTGTCTGCTTTGCCAGAGGTTTGAGCAATGAGTTCTAATGCTTGATGTAGTGGATCCACCTGAAGTGAATTTTGTGTGATTTCGCATCAGATAGTTGACTCATTGCACAGCCTTATCTTGTCAGTTCAGATCTGAACTGTGGCTGTAAAAGGTAAAACCAGAAGTAGAACTGTCTTCGATGCCATAGTTAGTTTTTTAATAAAATAAAGAGTTGAAAATCCTTTGGCTTTTCAGCATTTTCGTGTGATTGGAAGGGTTATATACTGTCTTATATTCAACATGATTCTTGAGCAATTATCTGAGTTGAGGCCGCGCGTGGTGGCTCACGCCTGTAATCCTAGCACTCTGGGGGGCTGAGGCAGGTGCATCGTTTGAGCTCGTTTGAGCTCGGGAGTGCGAGACCAGCCTGAGCAAGAGCGAGACCCCGCCTCTACTAAAAAAATAGAAAACAATTGGCTGGACAACTGGAAACATATATATAGAAAAAATTAGCCAGGCACGGTGGCGCATGCCTGTAGTCCCAGCTACTCGGCAGGCTGAGGCAGGAGCATCGCTTGAGCCCAGGAGTTTGAGGTTGTTGTGAGCTGGGCTGACGCCGCGGCACTCTAGCCTGGGTAACAGAGTGAGACTCTGTCTCAAAAAAAAGGAGCAGTTATCTGAGTTGGTATTCTTCAGTTAACGGGTAGGTTTTTTTTGTTTGTTTGTTTGTTTTTTTAAATAGATGGGAGTCTTGCTCTGTCACCCAAGCCGGAGTGCCGTGGCATGGTCATAGCTCATGATTTTCATATTCTGATGGTGGTTGAGTCCTGAGGTGGCTTCAGAGTCGATTTAACCAGAACGGGGTCATATTTAGTAGTTTCTGACCTGACTTCTTGTCAACTGAATATAACTGACTTTAGTATTTTTGGCTAATGAAAGCATCTTATAGTTTTTGGAAGTTTTAAGCAAATGTGGCTTGAATATAAAACTAGAGAGAAGTTTAATTATTGGCAAATCAATGACAGTGACAAGTTGTTTTTCTTCTTTTCTAGTTATACGTGGGAAGCTGTTGATACTGCAAATAAGATACTTTATAAAATCAACGTCTGTGGAAATGTGAATATTGCCCAGTGTGGGCCGTCGAGTGCCGTCTGTATGCACGACGTGAAGACAAACAGTTACCGCTCAGTGGGTAAGTAAAACTGCCTTCAGTTACTGGATGGCAGTGTGGTCCCTCAGGTTTTCAGAAATGACTTCGCGTGTGTGGCTACCGTGTGTAGCTATATACACGCTTATATGTATATGCTTATAATACATAGTATATACTTTATGTTTTGTAATAGTTAAAAATGATAACAATTTGAATGTCCAATATGGGGTAAAATTAGGTTCCTTCCGTCGTCTAGTGGATACTATGCAGAGTTATGGAGAGGTGTATTTGGTGTAGAAAGATGTTTCCTAGGTGGCTCTTCCTTCTCTCCCACATTTTTCTTAAACCCTAACTTTACCTTTTCCCCGCTTTCACCTCCATTTCCCTTCATGCCCCTCCCTAGACTCCCTTGTACCTTTTCAGCTTTCTTCTGCGGTGGTTTGATGCTCAGGCTGTGTGTCTTCACCGATGGTCTCTGGTGTTAGGCTTATATTAAAAATTAAATAAAACTGAGGATTGGCATTCTCAGAGAAGAACGTGCAACCCTTTCTTTCCTGGGGTTCATTTCGTTCCCCAAATGTACCCCTTTCGCGTCAGGATCCCTTCCTCCTTCCCTTCTGTGAGGAAGGTGGGGGTCCCAGTGGGTTGACAGCCCTGCTTGGCTACAGGCAGAGGAGTGAGGGGCACATGCCTCTCGAGAGGGGGGCAGGGCAGACATGAAAGCAGCGCGAGCGGCCCTGGGGCTTGGCAACAAGGAGATGTCTGTGGTGACCTTCGACCACGGCAGTTGGAGTGGTGAAGTTTGCTCGTGGTGGACACTCGAAATGGCAACAGTGTGTGACTGGGGACTGTCTGGTATCTGGAAGAGGATGCTAGGTGGGTTTTTGGATTTGGGAGGGGTAGCTTACTGTGGTAGCTCTGTCTCTCCTTTTGATCAGAAATTCCCAGACACAGTTAAAGGACCTTTTAGAAAGCAGTGTTTCGAGGAAGGAGATAACAGCAATGCCAAGTCTGCTGGTTGAGGCCTAGCCCGTTTGAGTTCCTTCTCTCAACACAGGGACTTTCTAGACTGAAAACATTGGCCAGGAGGATTTGAGGCCCGGGAGAGAGATCTGAGAAAGCACCAGCTTGTTCTGGATTCTCAGGTCAGACAAATGTTACTGTTTGGTGATATCCTTAGGAAACTTACAGGTGAGATTGTTGGTTTTCTCATTGTGATCATTTGACGATTCAGACAGAGAGAGGCCACAAGTGAGC
Organism: Indri indri; assembly: GCA_004363605.1. NCBI lineage: Eukaryota > Metazoa > Chordata > Mammalia > Primates > Indriidae > Indri > Indri indri. The sequence continues at coordinate 33,111 of RJWJ010001822.1, forward strand.
CTGTTGGCCAGTGTTACTTAGGTTTTCAGAAAGAGGAAAAAGTAGTTTTCTTCTTGACTTTATTATAACACTTGACTTTAATACTTTTGGGTAATGAAAGTGTGTCTTCTAGTGTGCAGTGACACAGTAGTATAATGTAGTGTAACAGAACATAGACTAATGCCAGATTCAGACAAGTTACCAGCATGATTTGGGAGACTGGCCTCGCTGAACAAAATTTGAGTACGACCAAGTTCTTCTAGGCTTTGAAAGAGAGGAAAAGAAAGTTGATATTTTCTGTTCATGGGGGAGGTGTTCCGTGATGGAAGGTGTCTTTATAAAGCTGGCCCAATGAATAGGAAAGGTTGCTTAAAGGCGAGAACCTGAAGGTAACTAGATGAGTAAAGGCTAAGTTACAGTTTAAGTTGCTGATGATATAAACTAGCAGTTTCTAATCTCATTTTTACTCCCAGACACATGACAAGTACCTTTCAGACTTCCAGCAGGAGTGATGAGACATACTTTCAGAACTAGCAGTAATTGCTCCATTTCTCCAACTCAAGAAAACAAATTGTATGAGCGAATAAGAGTGACATTAATATTAGCATAGGCATAATCTTGAATCAGATCTAACTTTGCTAGTTTGTGTATACAATAAAAATAACTAAATTCGTTGTGCATTTATGTGCCAGGTCTAATGTTTTTAAGTAAAACATCTCATTTAACAACCTTTCAAAGTAGGTGATATCATTTCCTTTACTTTATAAATGAAGAAACTAAAGCATAATATGGATAAGCATCTTGTCAGAGCTTGTGTGGTTGTGGATTTGAATGCTGACAGGCCAGCTGCAGAGTTTGTGTACTTATTCAGGGCTGTGTTAAGTGAGTTATGGGGTCACATCCAACAGGTGGAAAGCTAAAATGGGAACCGGGATGGGAAGTCTGTGTGGCCCTGAGAGGACAACTGAGAAACTTATGAACTTGCTAGAAAGAAAAAAATGTGAACTTTCAAAACAACCACAAAAATTGGAGCTCCCAGTAGATCAGAGGAAATGAAGAGCTAGTTTAAAAATAACTCTAAATACATGTGGGAGCTTAAGGTATAACCAAAAAGTTGGGTGTAATTAGCTGTTGTCTGTTAGGAAAAAAAGTTCGATCCCTCCTTCATATCACATACAGAAATAACAGATGAGTTAAAATTTGGTAGTAAAAAGACAATAGAACATGGGAAAAAATTTATAAATATAAATAGAGGAGACTTCCTTAGAGAAACACGGAAGCCATAAGAAAGAATGGGAACATTTCTGCCTACGAACATTTTAATGACAAAGTGTGTCCCAAAGACAAAAGACATGCTAGACTGGGAAAAAAATTTCCAGCACATGGGCCAATGTGCTATATCATAAGATCTTTTCTTAAAAATCGATAAGGAAGACAAACAACCCAGGAGAAAAATGGCAAAGTCTAAGAACAGGCAATTCACAACAAGAGAAATCCAGATGGTTAATACAGCTTTACGAGTAAGCCAGGTATAAATGCAAATCAAAGCAATGATGAGATCTCACTTTTCTTTGATTGAATTGGCAGAAATTTAAATGGTTGAATCATAGAGTGCTGGCAAGAAGCCTGGAAATGGGCACATTTATATATTGCTAGAGGAAGATGGTTGTCTGTAATTCTTTTGGAAATATAATTGTCGATGTTTTATAGTCCCTTCAAAGGCAGTTTTTATATGAAGAAACAAATATTAAGACCTCAACTTTGGTTTAAATAATATTACATTCTTTTAAATTTAAAAAATCACGCATTAATTCTTCCTTAGGCAAATTATATTATTATATATGAATCTAGCATATTTTAACAATCATTTTTAGGAGCCTGTGAACAATATTTGGTCCCATTTAAACCTAATCATCTTCACCACATTTTAAAATGATTTACATATTTTATATATACTTGATCCTTAAACAACAGAGGTTAGGGGCTCCAAACCCCCACACAGTTGAAAATCTGAGTATAAATTTTGACTCCCTGAAAACTTAACTATTAATAGCCTTCTATTAATATCAGAATCCTTACTGATAACATAATCAATTAACACGTATTTTATGTTACATGTATTTATATGTTGTATGTTTTACATACTATATTCTTACAATAAAGTAATTGAGAAAATATTAAGAAAATCAGAAGGAAGACAAAATATATTTACTGTTCATTAAGTGGAAGTAGTAAGACATCGTTAACAGTCTTCATCCTTGTCTTCACATTGAGTAGGCTGAGGAGGAGGAGGAGGAGGAGGAAGAGGAGGGTTTGGTTTTGCTGTCTCAGGGGTGGCAGAGGAGAAAGAAAATCTGCATCTAAGTGGACCTGTGAAGTTCAAACCCCTGTTGTTCAGGGTCAACTGTATTTGATTTCCTTTTTTAAGTACTTCAGAGTTCTGATTTAACAATTAAAAAACTGCAGTATAACAATAATTCTTATAAATGGAATAGTTTAACGTTATAAATGTGATAAACCTAAAATTCTCTTAGGTGTTCTAATACTGTCACAAGTCTAAATCAATTGCTCAATACAAACTTTGATATTAAACATTGCAATAAACGTACCAAATGTATTGACATTTCTTTTATAATCCCAGATATTAATACTATGGTTTTAACATAATCTTTTGAGGACAGGCCCCGCAAGTTAGGAGGGGCCTTCAGGAGCTTTCGCCACAGAGGGCTCACGCTGTGGGAGGACAGGTGCGTGTAGGGTCCCCGAGTTTGAGGGCTGTGGCTTGCAAGGCTGCCTGGAGACCTCGCGCCCCCTTCTGGCCGCAGCACGTGCGCTGCCGTCCGCAGCCTCCACTGGTGCAGCCTCCAGCAGCTTCCTGCAGCCTCCCTCTCTTGCGGCCTCCCGCAGTGTTGCGCAGCTTTCTGCGGCCTCCCGCAGCCTGCCCCTCTTGCAACCTCCTGTGGCCTCCCGCACCCTGCCCGTCTTGCAGCCTTCCGCAGCTTCCGGCGGCGCGCCCCGGTCTCGCGCCTGCGCCCGGTCTCGCGCCTGCGCCCGGTCTCGCGCCTGCGCCCGGTCTCGCGCCTGCGCCCGGTCTCGCGCCTGCGCCCGGTCTCGCGCCTGCGCCCGGTCTCGCGCCTGCGCCCGGTCTCGCGCCTGCGCCCGGTCTCGCGCCTGCGCCCGGTCTCGCGCCTGCGCCCGGTGCAAACTCCAGGCCCCGCCCCAGACCGGCCCACTGTGGGCGGGGCTTCAGGGAGCTGTCCACGGGGCGCTGTCCGCGGGGTGCTGTCCTAGGTCACTGAGCTTTGGCAGGGCTTCTGCGCCCTTTTGTCCAAGCAGGTCAGGGAAAAGAATTTAGGAAAGACCCCCGCTGTTTCAGGAAGAGGACGTCCCGGCAGACCTTCGCATGCACACAGGCAGGCAGGCAAGAGAAGGAGGGCAAGTACTTGCTGCTATGCGACAGCCCTGATCTCCGGTCCCTTCTCACAGGCATCTCTCTCTCTCTCTCTCTTTTTTTTCTTTTTTTGAGACAGAATCTCGCTCTGTTGTCTGGGCTAGAGTGCCGTGCCGTGGCGTCAGCCTAGCACAGCAACCTCGAACTCCTGGGCTCAGGCGACCCTCCTGCCTCAGCCTCCTGAGTAGCTAGGACTACAGGCGTGTACCAACACACCCGGCTAATTTTTTTTCTATTTTTAGTTGCCCGTCTAATTTCTTTCCATTTTTAGTAGAGACGGGGTCTTGCTCTTGCTGAGGCTGGTCTCGAACTCCTGACCTCAAGCGATCCTCCCACCTCGGCCTCCCAGAGTGCTAGGATAACAGGCGTGAGCCATCACACCAGGCCTATGTAGATGTTTTTGATGCCAGTTCTTTGTCAGTCTGTGTATCTCCCAGTTTATAACATTTCTTTTTCCTTTAAACTATTTTTTGATGAATATAAAATCTCAAATAGAGTAGATAAACCTTATCAATCTTTCTACTCCCCACCCCCCAGACCATTAGAGGTCTTTTACTGCATTACTCAAATATTGCACATAGGTCTTAGGAATCATCCCACATCTTGTTTCTGTAGCTGGACAACTCAGATCTTACTCATTAGGCTGCAGAAGTGTTCCTTTTTCAGCGATAGAGATACCATCCCAAAATTTTGTGATATTTTTGTTTTTAACTTTTGTGGCTTGCCGAATCAGAGTAGCTGAGTTTGAAACAAGCTGAATGTTTCTTTCAAGGATTAACTCATCTTCTTTGGCTTGAGATACTGAATAAGCAACACCTGGCCTCATCCAGACCTTTGGATTTATTTTTCACCCAAGAAATTTTGGATTTTTAACAGGTGACCCATTCTCTTGGATAATGATGTTGCTGGAGAAGTGAGCATACACAGACTTCATTTTGTAATGGAAACCCCGTAGAATACCCTTCATCATGTTCTGTACATGACTACAAATAGCACGAATCATGGCTAGTTCCTTTGGTTTTCTCCACTATTTATCAACTGGGAGCCTCTTTGTTTTCTTTCCAAGGAGACTGAGTTCTACATTGACATGATTGAAGTCCCTCCACAAGGTTCCTCTGGGGCCCTTCACAATAACTGTGTGTCCCTTTGGAGCCACGTCAACATTTCCTGGAATGTCAACAGTCTGATAGCAGAGAATGGCCTTCATTCTCATAGCAGATGCAGCAAAGAGCTCAGTCTTTTCTTTTGTAGTTAATGTTTTTGAGTCTTAAGAAATTTTTTTTATGTTAAGATTTCTACCAAGTTTTAAAGTTTGGATTTTGATGTTTATATCTTTAATCCATTTAGAGTTGATTTTTGTAACCAGTGATAGGTAGGGATCCAATTTATCTTTTCTCATATGGATAATCATTTTGTTTCAGTTCCATTTACTTTATAGCCTTTTTTTCCCCCACTGATTTATTACTTCTGTGCTAATTAAAGTTTGATGCACATATGTATCTCTGCTCTCTTTTAGTCTGTTGGTCTCTATTCTAGTCTGTCAGTTTATTCCCATGCCAACCCCCATCATATTGATTTTATATAGCCTTTTTATTCTGTATTATTAATGTCCCAGACAAACTGAGACATGGTCACTCTATTTGTGGGCATTTCTAAAGAATTTTGATTTTATAGCATGTGTGATGGGAAGTACTGAAGAGTTTCAGGAGCTAAGGTATACATTCTCTGGTTAATGTTTCTGAAGATCACACTGGTGCAGGATGGATGGGGTGGGTGGTGAGGGATGAGGCCAGAGTGGGGGTAAGGGGACCAATGAGGAGGCTAGCGCCAGAGTGCAGGTAGGGGCGGTAGTGGCTTTAGTGGTAGTAGAGAAGGAGAAATGGGATGGATTTGAGATGGAACTTTCTGATGTATTGAATGTAGTAGTCTAGGGAGAGAGAGTACTCAAGGTAAGGTAATGGCTTTAGGCTTGAACAGCTAGGTGGGTGGGGCTGCCGCTTCTGAGGTAGAGAATTCTGGGGAAGGACAATTTTGTAAGTTTATAAGCTTTCAGATAAATTATAATGCCACTTTTAATTTGTTTTTCCTTGGAAATAGCTGTATGGTTATGTATGTTTTATAGCCTGTTCATTGTCTTTACTCTCCAAATAGGTAGCTCTCTTTTGAGAAGTACAACTACGTCTATTCTGGAATTCAACACAACGGTGAACTGTGAGCAGCAGAGCACGAGTCACAGAATCCAGAGTAGCATCACTTTCCTTTGTGGGAAAACCCTGGTGAGTGCACATGGTCACTTTGTGTATTTCTTTCGTTAGAAATGTCTGTTCCTTGGGCGTTCTTGTTGTAGTGCTATTCCAGGAAGAATAAGTGAGCAAAATTAAAAACAAACAGAAACCGCAACCAAATCACCATCACCCTCAAGAACCAATAAGTAAACACATCCCAAACCTGTAGTTACAACTTGTAAGTCAAACTTGAGCCACATTCTGTGTAAGACTATAATTCAAAGTGATTAGTGTTGTAAAAATTCAGCACATTTTTTGATGTTTATGTCACAGGCATAATTTTTTTTTCTTTCCAAAACTTCTCCTCGCTGGGCATGGTGTAGCTTACGCCTGTAGTCCCAGTGACTTGGGAGGCTGAGGCAGGAGGATCACTCGAGCCCAGGAGGGAGTTCTAGGCTGCAGTGACGTATGATTGCACCATAGCATTCCAGCCTGGGAGACAGCAAGACTCTGTCTCTTAAAAAAAAAAACAAAACCACAACCTCCTAGCATTTCATTTTGTTAGATTGTAAGGCAGTGTTTTAGTTTTTTTAAAAAATATTTTTCTTTCCTCATATACATTAAATTGGGGAGACCAACATCTTTTTAGAAGAAGCCCTGGCCAGTAGGTAATGGGTCCCAAGCTTTTAGGGCATTACCTGGTGTTTAAAAGGGACATCACTGAGTAAAGCATATGTTTGTTCTTATTCTAGGCATATTGTGTGTGATTGTTGGTTTTAGTCTTTAGTTTTTAGAAAGGTACTTACATTAAATAATTGCTAGCTTGTAGGAAAAGCAGTTGTTACACAAATCTTATGCATGTTCTTGAATCAGAGTAAGAAACCAAGTGTTTAGGAACGTCAGGTTGAGTGAAACTTGTGGCTACCAAATTGCTTTGAAATATCATTTTAGAATTTGGGTCTGTGACTTTTTCATTTTCAGACCTGTAATGTCTCATCTGAAGACCTTTGAAAATAGAACTAATATTGTTAATTTTGGATCAGCCTATTAATTGCACTATCATACACATTGAAACTTTAAAAAAATCTGTTTGCGACAGCATGAAATTTGAAGGTTTATATTATAGAGTAAAATATATAGCTGCTGCTTTAACTAATTTCCTTGAAGAATTCTGTGTTTACCATACAAGAAACAGACCCATGAAGGAGAGCTTCCTAGATCTGTACATGGAGTGTAGGAGTTAATTCCTGCCATGCCATGTGTCACCCCTTGGTACTGTGGTTGACCAGTTTAGAGTCCGCTCTGGTCCAGTCTAGCAGGAGGCGCTGCCTTGAGGGTGGGCGTCTGGGCGGGGGACTAACTGGGTGGGACGCAGATGGGCTCCTTACAGGCCTCCTCACAGGAAACATGAGGTCATGGTTTCTGGCTCAGATTTTGTTGGCATTTGGTTAAGAGAACATTTAGACTGTGAGAGTAGAACGACTCCAAGGATCACTTCCCGTGAGCTTACTGTACTGCCGTAGTTGGGGCAGTAGAACAGTTTTGGACGAGTTGCACTAAAATTCCAACATGATTTCATGAAGCTTTCCGTACCAGAATATTTGATTTGGGAACCTCGTGATGACCTCGTTTAACTAAAACAGTTGTTTCCCCCCGCCCTTCTTGCAGCTGCTTTTTTAATTTCAGTAGCTTTTACTGTGTCCTGATTTTAAAAAGAAACTTTGCAATATGTGGTATAGTAACTTATTTTAGTTTTTTGTTTTTAAATAGGGAACTCCTGAATTTGTAACTGCGACAGAATGTGTGCACTACTTTGAGTGGAGGACCACTGCAGCCTGCAAGAAAGACATATTTAAAGCTAATAAGGAGGTAACAAGGGAACTCGAAGGTGCCGTGCTTATGAAGTGTACTCCGTGGACCTTGCAAATTTGAAAGACTCCTTCTAACCTTTTGGGATGAAAATCTCTTTTAGGTTTTCAAACTCCATCTGAGCAGAGATACCATGTGATTTAATAGTTAAAACTTTTCTGGGTGGTTCTTATTTTTAGGACAGGGCATTTAAAATACCACAAGATGTGATTTTTGGTCCAGATTGGAAATAGAATGGCTCGCCCATATAAGGCAAGCTAGCTCTTCTTGGTTTCTGGTGCTGCGCAGCTCAGTAAGTAAGCCGAGTGATGTGGTTGGGCTTGGGTTTAGATTATTCTCCCTGCCTTCAGGAGCCATCTGTTTCTGACCTTGACTGCTTGGTCTTCCTTTGCACCTGGCGTCGTGCCTGTGGTGTATCCTGCTCTGATAAGTCCCCTGTGCCCCCTCTGCCTGTTTGCATTGTTTGGTCCCTCTCCTCAGCCCCGGGGTGGCTTCTGGCTGAACTGTGAACCCAGGCCCCCTCCCCCCCAATAAACATATAGAATGTGTGTATACACATGCACACACATATTTATTGTGTACAACATGGTGCTTCAAGATATGTATACACTGTGGAATGGCTAAATCGAGCTGATTAACATATATTAGCTAACATATTTACTGTTTTGTCTTGTGAGGACACTTAAAAGCTGCTTTCTTAGTGATTTTCAAGAATGCAGTACATTGTAGTTAGCTGTAGTCACCACGTTGTATAATGGCTCCCTTGGTTGAGTCATTTCCCAGCCTGGACCCCTGGTGTCTCTCTGCCCCCAACTCTCCCTGGTGTGGGGAAGGGCGACGGTGCCCCTTCTCCCTGCCCACCCTGCAGATCTCCGAGGCGGTCCCTGTCTTTATAGTATTAGTTAATTGATTATTCTCTTTTTTTCTTCATTAGTTTTCGGTTTTTAGGGATTGAGTTCAAAAATACTCTTAGGATATAGGAACTTACAAATGGCAGCAGTTAGTAAGTTGTACTGGTGGCCTAATACCATGTAGTCCAAGAAAGGCAAAAAGAGATATTTGCTTTTTAAAAATTAAATCAAGTTACGAATAATAATTATCCCTGATTTTTAAAATACGGTCATCTGTAAAAGACAGGGAAGTGGAAGAGGCACACGTCACCTCCTGGGGAAGAGCATAAGGAACGCTCGGCGAAGGAGTTTAACGTGGAAAGAGTTAGGCCGATACTTAGGAGGTGCTGTCACATTTACTTTGTTTAGGTTTTAAAACTTAGGTTAAGCTGTTTGATGATACACCGTTAGAGACAGGAAGAGCATCTCGAGGTTTGGGGCTAGAGGAGGAAGGGGCAGCCATCCTAAAGTGTCCCCTTCGCTGAGTGTGAGCTGCTTCCTGCGGGGAGGCTGGCGGCTGTGACCGGGAGAGCTGTGCCCTCTGCTCCCCGGTAGACCCCAGACCTCCCTCTCTCAGCCCCACAGTGTCCTCCTGGGCTCCGATTCTCCAACCTGATGGTGACACCCATTTTTTCCCCAACCACAGCCTGTGGGCCAAGTCCTGTGACAGGCTCTTTTTTGTACAAGCCCAGAACTAAGAATGGTTTTTACATTTTTTACAGGATTGTGAAAAACAAAACAAACAAAAAAACCCACACAGAAGAATATGCAGCAGAGACCAGTGTGACCCACAAAGCCTGAAATATGTACCGTGCGGCTCTTTACAGGGAAAGCGTGCTGATCTCTGTTCTGGACAGTGTTCTGGGGTGGGAGAGGGGAGGTACAGTGTGTTTTTCTCAAAACGGTGATGTGTAATTTCTCTTAGAAGCTGATCTGAAGATGCATGAGAAATGTTTGTAATTTGTTCTCACTTATCATCTCTTAGGTGTGGATGGCAGCTGGGGCTTTATTCATTCAGTTTGCATTTATCGAGAGCCTATTGTGGGCCAAGCGGTAGGAATTTCATTAAATTTTGAAGTGGTTCTTGCTTTCTGGGAGCCCAGGGACTAAAGGTATGGAGGACGCATCTGTATTCACAGGCTCTGTGTTTTCTTGCCTTAGGGAAAGATGAGGTAGATGGAAAGAACTTAAGAGCATAGTGACTGCTGAAAGGTACCGCTGTCACCTCAGCAGGTCTTAATAAAGCCTGTGCACTTTTCGTATGATTTGATTACACCTTACAGGCTATGGTATGATCACTTCTAAAGATGTATTAAAGGTTTTATGTGCCTGTAAAACACATCATTCCTTAAAAACAAATCCTTACTTAGTTTAGTGTCAGTGTGGTCTTAATTTCCACACTTTATTGATATCTCCTCATTTCTTTTATGCAGAATGATTTGATAGGTAAAGAGCTTGGTATTTAATAGTTGCAAACAGTGCATTTAAAACAAGTTGTAAGGCTTGTTCAGTGGATTCTGGTAGGGGTTTTTGAGAAATTACTTCATTAAAGCATTGTGTAAAGACACCCCCTACCATAGCTCTCTTGGGAGAACACACAATTCTGGACTGGACTGCTGGTAGTCTTACCAGAGTTATGTAAGTTAAGATTTATATACATGAAACAGTGCTGACTCCTCCCCCCCGGCTGCTAAATTCCTGGACTCATGAATGTCTCCCTTGCTTTGCTGTAGCAGGAAGTGGGAGGACATTCCCCAGGAGCCAGGACTGTTTTTTGAGGCACACTGGGTTCCCTGGAGCCCCGTGAGGTGTGTCTGCTCTTCCCACCTGGAGTAGGGAGACAGCCAGAACGTGCCAGCTGCCCCCAGCGGAGTGTCTGCTGGTCTTGCCATCCCCCAGTGTCTTGAAGAAATGGAGCGAGTTTCAGAATGACGAATTGTGTCCAGCGTGGCCCGGTCTTTCCCTCTTGCCGCCTGCCGTCTCGCTCCTTTTCTGTCACAGGCTTGTGTTTAGCTGGCTGGAGAACCGCTGCTTGTCTTGCTGCCTTACCCGGTCAACTGACTTGCCCCCTCAGGTTAATGCTTTTGTATGATCTCGTGTGGGATGACAACCTTTAGATCTGTGGGATTATGGACACTTGTGGGTGCTTTTCACTGCAACCCAATTACAGTCTGCAGTACCGTCTTTCTTTGATGTGAATTGCCCTTCTGTGGGCATGTGGCAGGAGGCTTGTGCTGTGCGGGGCCCTCTGAGCACCGCAGGACAGCCTCCTCCCTGACCAGTGGAGTCGCTCTTGCATCTACTCTAGAAGCATTTTAGGAGAGGGGTGACGTTGCCTTGATATGGTTGAAATGGGTTCAGGTGTCCTCCAAGGCTGTATGGAGGTGTGAGTGGTTTGATTTACTCTGTTATCTCTCAGGAAAAAGGTTAGTGGGTTCAAGTATTCCTGCAGTTTTGATAGCATCTTTCTAAGAAAAAATTGAAAAATGAGTATTAAGCAGTTAACTTTTGTAGCTAGACGTGCCTGTGAATTTCTTCAGTTTAAAAGATGAAATTTTAGGAAATTTATCTGTGGAAAGTAATAAAACTAACTACTTTGAAATGATGGATGAGAGCACCAATGTTTAGAATATTCATTGGAAGGGGCAGTTCAAGTCATGCCAGTGTATTATTTTGGAAATAAAATTATGTGGGTGTTTCCAGTAAAGTCACGACAGTAGATGGTGTTCACTTGGTGACCAAGGACTTTTTCCTCTCGGCACATCTTTGGTCTTGAATGCTTTGCCTTCAGAAACAGGCAGAACTCTTAAAGCATCAACTGTAATGACAGGTTCCCTGACATTTGTAAAATAAAAAGACCATTAGTTCATAGGGCTGAGAGAGTGGCCATAAATTAGAACTAAGGATGGATGGATTAAGATGCTCAGAGGAGGAACTCAGCTTCATAGTTTATTGTAACCGAGCTCCTGTTAGGTTCTAGGCATTGTGCTAAGCCGTGGTTAGTGCTGCCACAGTGACAAAGCCCCTGTCCTTAAGGAGCCTACAGTCTAGTGGGGAGGAACAGACAAGTCAGAAGATAGCTGTGCCTGATAATACACATTGCAGGGCTATGAGCATAAGTAAGCTTGGGAGCTGCGTGCAGTGGCTCACACGTGTAATCCTAGCACTCTGGGGGGCCGAGGCGAGAGGATTGCTTGAGCCCAGGAGTTTGAAGTTGCCATGAGCTGTGATGACACCAGTACACTCTACCCAGGGCAACAGAGCGAGTCCCTGTCTTAAAAAGAAAAAAAAAAGGTTGGGTAAGGGGGACAGAGAGAGGTGGCGAGTGCTATTTTAGATAAAGCTGTCAGAAAAGGCCTTACTAAGGGTGACATTTCATCTGGGACCTGGGTGAAGTGAGGGGGAGAGCCATGCGGACACTCAGGGACACATCCCGGGGAGAGGGGCATTGAGTTTCCAGGGGCAGAACTGCATCGAGAGGTCAGCGTGGCCGTAGGGGGCAAGGGCTGGCACTCTGGGGGGACCAGATTTCCTTCTCGGCATAATGGGAAGCTGGGTGGGCAACGGCCTGGTTTAATTTTAAAAGGCTGTCCCCATGGTTGTGGAGATGTGGGCCGAGGGGTGGGTAGGAGCGCATTGGACGCTGGAACTGGGGAACCAGTTAAGGGACTGTTGCAGGCGAGAGACTGCCCTGCTGTGGCTGAGGGTGCAGCGGCGGAGCTGAGACGCGAGTGGACCCCGGCTTTCATTTGAAGGTAGAACTGGCAGGACGTGCCGATGGCAGGATGTAGGCCGTGTGAGAAAGGGAGCCATCCAGGGTGACGCAAGGCTTCGGCCCGAGCAGCTGGTTGAATGATGGTGCCATTTACTGCGATGGGAAACACGGGCTAAGAGCGGGGTCCAGGGGAGAAGTCAAAGGCCCATTTTAACACATTAACTGCATGTGAGTTGTATTTAACTCACACCAGTTTTGAGCCTGGGGCCTCGCGAAACATACGTAACTGCAGTTGGTTCATGAAAATCTTGTTGATGTTCTTATTGTTACAGTTAATATTGACAATTTAATTGCATATAACTCTTGCACAAAAAACAATAAAAAAATTACAAATTTTTCATTAAATTAGAAAGGATCGTTTTGTTTTTGAAGTTTTTATTCTGTTTCCATAATCAAACACCGTGGCCTCAAGGAAAAAATTATTTTTTCTGGTGTGGCAGTCAATGTGTTAAACAAGTGAAATTGGACATGATTTTGTGTATCCAAAATGACGTTGGTAAATAACAATTAAGTCAACTTGCCAGGTGCCGTACCATGAGCTTTAGACATATTACTAATATCTTACTCAGTCCTTCTAGCAGCCCTGTGAAAGAATTACTGTCTCCATTCTCATGTGACACACGGGGAAGCTGAGGCACGGAGGTTAAGTGTGCTCATGGTCATACTAAGTGTCAGCACCAGATCTTGAACCCAAGCATCTGTCTGCAGAGTCTGCTCAGAAACGGCTCTGCTGTTGTCAGCTGCGCAGGTCTGGAGTTCTGGGGAAGGTCAAGGCTAGAGACAGGAATTTGGGAACCACTGGCAGGTGTTCGAAGCCATGTACAAGGTCACCCAGGGAGTGAGAGCAGACAGGGAGGAGGGCTGCCGAGCGAGCTGTGGCGCGTGTCTGCGTTAGAGCGGGTTGGGAGGGAGACGAGGCAGGTTAGCAGGCAAGGTGCACGTCCGGGCAGAAGCCAGGAAGCGAAGTGGAGAACGAGCAGGTTTCAGCAGGTGGGGGTGGTCCACAGCGGCAAGTGCCACGGAAGACCACGAGAGGGGAGACTGGGAAATGAGTGCTGGGCCCGGCAGCAGAGAGGTGGTGGATGACCTGCAGGGTGTGGTTTTGATGGAGCATGAGGGTGGGGCAGCAACCCAATGTGACCACGTTCAGGAGAGAACGGAAGGTGAAGAAGAGGAGGCGGAGTGGGGACACTTGAGGGAATTCTGCTCCCGATTGCAGGGTCCCGGGGGATCGCTGAGGGGGTGCAAGGACAAGGGAGGGCGTGCGCATGGTCCCAGTGTAGGGGAGAAGAGGTGCTGAGGACAGTGTAGAGAAGTGGAAATATTTATTGGCCTTTGCTTTGTTTATTTTTGTCATCGGGTGCGTCATGGCCTGGTAGACCCTAGGGAATGGAGACCAGTGCTGTATGACATTGATCCTAGAATTCCTGATCCTCGAGTCCCAGGGTGCGTGTTGAAGACTCACCTTTTCTCTTGCTCGCTTCTAGGTGCCTTGCTATGCATTTGATGAAGAGTTAAGGAAGCATGACTTAAACCCGCTAATCAAGCTTAGTGGCGGCTACTTGGTGGATGACTCTGATCCGGACACTTCTCTGTTCATCAACGTCTGCAGAGACATAGGTATGGACTTTTGCAGGAGGGGGATGGTGGTGGTGAAGGATTTCTTATAAGGCTTTGGTATCTTTGCCTTTTTTTTTTCCCGTCTATTGGGACCTCCATGTCACTGATTAGGCCCTCTAAGAAAGCTTTTGTCCCGACAGATGTTCTCTTTGCATAGCCCACCCCTTACCCCCAGTAAATTCTGATTCCATGCCTTCTCCCTGGCCCCCGCAAATTCCATCCAGACTGTTGGTCCATTATGTGAGTTCTCTCTGCCAGACACTTTGGGTTTCAGAGTTCCATGGTGAGGAAGGGTTGGTGTAGCCTCCTGTGTGTACCCGAGTCTCTTGGCTTTGCGTTAGAGGCTGGGTACTTGGTCATGATGCATATTTGGGCCCAGGTCACCTTCTTCCCTGGTTTTCTCTATAGATGTCAGAACTAGTGTGAGAAGCTTTAGGTTTAGATTTAGAATCTTTGCCAGGCCGGGTGTGGTGGCTCACACCTGTAATCCTAGCACTCTGGGAGGCCGAGGCAGGAGGATTGCATGAGCTCAGGAGTTTGAAAGCAGCCTGAGCAAGGGCGAGACCCCATCTCTACTAAAAACAGAAAAATTAGCCAGGTGCAGTGGCCCACGCCTGTAGTCCCAGCTACTTGGGAGGCTGAGGTAAGGGGATTGCTTGAGCCCAGGTGTTAGTTTGAGGCTGCAGTGAGCTACGATGATGCCACTGCACTCTACCCAGGGCAACAGAATATGACTCTGTCTCAAAAAAATAAAGAATCTTTGCTAAATTAACTAAAGGCTGTAAATAAATGGTCTTTATCGAAAAAGGGCCATACTAAATTTACTAAGCCTTTAACCTAGCCTTTAGCTAGTTTTACTAAGCTAGGTTTCTAAAAACTAGCTTCATGGTTTCCTTTAGGGTTGTGAAATTTTAGCTATGTTGGTTAGGGCTTGTCTTTATGTAGCGCTAGCCATGAGTAGATTTTGCTGATGAGCAACTAATTAAAAAGGTCATTTTTAGTGTTTTCCTTATGTTTCTGTTTCTCACATAGTACCTAATGCTTTGGCTCTAAAAAAGTTTGGAAAAAATTTTAAAAATAAAGTCAACATATGTGGGGGTATTGCTCAGTAATAGATACCTGAGTATTAATTTACAGTTAATCTTCAAATTGTATGTATACGTTATGCCTCATCTTGTTTCTATATTATTTCTAAGTAGTTGAACATGGTAATTATACCCCAGACATGGCTCACCAAAAGTGACCAGAGATAATTTTAGATTTTTTGTGTGTCAGGATATTACGTTATTTTTTTATTCTCCAAGGACAGCCTTTGTTATTCTTTTGGAAAAAGGCTGATAGATAAAGTCTTTGTCTTAAATGGATCTGTAACTCAGGTTTGGTTATAAAGTTGAAGCATCTTGTAGATTATTGAATTCTGAAATAAGGAGCTATTGTGATTTGGAAAACATTTACATTTCTGGTCTTTTACCATTTTGAGGATTATCTGAATTCGCTGGATATTTTCTTATAAAAGTCTTTTTCTTTCAAATTTACTGGCCATTTGAGTGGAACTTGAATGACTCTGATTCTTACTAGAGGTGCCCCAGTTTTTGCTCAGACATTCTCCATCCCCTGGAAATTGCTCTGAGCCTCAAACCAAGTTTGCATGTGACTCTCAAAACTGCATGCGTAGTCTTGAGTTTACTGCCACGTGCTTAACTCCCTAGATGCTCAGGGCACTTGCCTTACATTCTGCTTTTAGTAGACAAGCAGTCTGTCTAACTTTGAGTCCCAGTGAGGGCACATGGCCCATGGCACAGCAAATACTATTTGTGGAACAAAACAGCCCATTAAATGAACTGTTGTAATACCACCCTGTCTTTGGAGGGCTCCAGAGTCCAAGGTTCGCTTCCCTGTTCATTGGCTCATGACTACTCGTGGCAGAAGGTGTGATAACCCTCTGCCCTCTGATTGATAAGGCAGTTAAAATCCAGGGGAGGCAATGTTACTCAGTTACTCATTCATGGGAAAGTGTTTGAATCCCTCCTGTGTGGTAGGCATTAGTTCAGGCACTGGATTATAGCATTGAACACACCGCAGTTCCTGTTTTCCTGGCGTTTAGAGTCCAGTGGGAGAAGATACGTAGTAAATGAGTAAACCCAGCAGTGTCCTGTATAAGGGGTCAGGCCAGATAAAAACAGTGCAGGTAAAGAGAAACCCAGCGGTGGTCCTTGGCTGTTGCTGCTGGCAGTCTGTAAAGCCTGGATATTGTTCTAGCATATTGGTGTGTTCTCATCTTTAATCCTTCCCCAAACCTATGAGGTGGCACACCGGCAGTTGGATAGTGTTACGGTTAGACCAAAGTTACAGTGATAGTAAGTGGTCAATCTGTGGGTTCTTTCCACTAAATCTACTCATCCGTAGAGTGTTTTCTGGTAGCTCGAAAGGGGATAATGCTAAAGTTAGTGTGCCTTGAAGAGAAGGTGGATACATTCCCTAACTACGACTGACAAGATAGTCTGTTTACTGGGCGCCTGTTCTGTACCAGTACAGAGCTGATACTTTACACTCTGTCACCCTGAGCTTTGTTTGGAGGTTAATTGCTTGCCCAAGGTCTCAGAATGGTTACTATGGAGACTTTAAAAATTTAATAATTTGTTTAAGAGGACCCTGGACCTAGGGGTCTGTGTGATTACCATGCCTGACACTAAAACGCAATATATGATGTTTTACAGACTCGCTACGGGACCCAGGTTCACAGCTACGTGCCTGTCCCCCCGGCACTGCCGCCTGCCTGGTGAGAGGAGACCAGGCGTTCGACGTTGGCCAACCCAAGGAGGGACTAAAGTTGGTGGGCAAGGACAGGTCAGTCTAAGGCCTCCACTGCTGTTGGCATTTTTAATCCTCAACAAGAGCTTGGCTTTTAGGGAGTTGCAAGAGTGTCCTTTTTCAACAGGGCTTAGATGGTCCCTGCAAAATTACTACTTCCCACGTGGTTGTCATTGGTCGTTGCTGTGAGTCATATACGGTGGTTTGCTTTCTGCTTGCTTTCTGGCCACTTGTCTCTTTAGCAGTAAAAATGTATGTCACGATCCAGTCCACAGTGCATAATGCATTTGTTTCATAAAATAATACCTATCTTAAGGTGTGTTCTGATAGTTTTCATTCATGGCAACCATGAAGTTGGTTTTGTGTCTTCGGTGATCTCTTTGGAGGGCATGGGACAGGAGGGGACGGTTTGTTGCTGACCTTCCAGGGTGCAAAGTTACTTCCTCCCTGGGGTGTGGCGGGCACCCTGCTTCCCAGCAGGCGTTGTGTGCTCTTGTGTAAACTGTGCCGTTTACATATGTTCTTCCTTTTCTCCAGCACAGTGCACACGATCATGTCCTGAACTTAGAGCAAGGACTCTGATTTCCTCCCCATTCTAGGGGCCTTTGGTAGATGCGCGTTTTGGCTCGCTCTAGTCCAGAGCTAATGGCGTGTCAGGGTGGTTGTAGAAATGGTGTGCAATTATGGGTTGCACTTCTGTCTCTGGAAAGCACAAGAGCACAACCCGAATGTTTGGAATTTTCTGTGTTATGTGTCTGCATTAGTTTTCTCAGGCCGCCATAGGAAAATACTAGAGACTAGGTGCCTTAAACCACAGAGATTTATTCCCTCACGGTCTGTGAGGCTGCAAGTCTGAGACCCAGGTGTCACCAGTGTTGGTTTCTTCTGAAGGATCGCTGCTTGACTTGTTAGACGGGCATCTTCTCCCTGTGTCTTCACGCGGACTTCCCTCTGCAGGTCTGTCCTAATCTCTTCTGATAAGGATGCTTGGTCGTAAGGCTTGAGGGCCCACTCATATGACCTCATTTTTTTTTTTTTTTTTTTTTTACTTATTTACCTCTTTAAAGGCCCTTGTCCAGATACAGCCATGTGCTGAGGTCATGCTCAGGACTTCACCATATAAATCGAAACTGAAATGGAAAAGGGTGATGCTGAAGTGAGCGTATGTCAAGGAGAAAGTGAAACCATTCAGCCCATCAGGGTCCTAAGTGATGACTTGGTAATTCTTAATACCAGTGATCGGATGAGTGAAGACTCAGTAACACGTGGGCACTGAACAAAAGCCCGAGCTTGTCTTGGGAGAACAGGCAGGTCGTCTGTTTTCAGCTGTCCTGCTCCAGGCAGCCAGGAGCAGCGGCCCATTCCATAGGGAGCACAGCAGGCCCTGGCGCTGGTGCTTGGTGGTGGGGGATGACTCCAGGTCTGTGGCTGCTGGGCCGGTTCTTGGGGGTATCTTCAGGTTAAAAAAAAAGATCTTTGGCTTGCACTTAGAAGTTGTTGTTTAAAGAGGAAATGACCCTGTGACCTTGTGGGTAAAAGTGGGCTTGGCCTGATCTGTGTTTGTTTTGTTTTGTTAGCTCATTTATAACCTTTTTGTTTGTTTTATTCAAACGGCTTTTCTTAGTATTTCAAATATAATGCTCACCGACGTTCACTTTTAAATTGTTTTTTCAAATCGAAATAAAGTTATTTTATTCTAAAGCTGCTTTTATATTTTAATGTTTCTTCTATTACCCCTCTGTCCCCAAGCGAGTGTGCTGCATGCTCGGGGCAGCATGCTAATGTGAATGTCATTTTTACCTCTGTAATTTTCTTTTTTCAATGCGGATCTCGCAGGCTTGTCCTGAGTTACGTGAAAGAAGAGGCAGAAAAGCTCGACTTTTGTGATGGCCACAGCCCAGCAGTGACTATTACGTTCGTTTGCCCGTCAGAGCGGAGAGAGGTAAGTGACTTGTGTCCCCAGGACTTGAAAGCGGGGATATTAGCCTGGGTCACTGAACCCGGGTTTGCACCAGGTGGGTAGGCCTGGGGGCAGGAGTGGGGTGTGTGGAGAGCCTCTGCTGGGCTCGCGGGAGGAGGCTCGCTGCTTGGTGTTTGGTTTTTTCTGCACCAACCAGGAGGGGCCTCTGCGTATATCAGGATGGTGCGATGTGTTGTCTGAGTCTGCTTGAGGTGATTTTATTCTAGTAGTTAGGCTGATTTTAGCAAACAGTTGAAAGTCCATGAGTACAATCTCAAGCCTGTGCTGTCTTTTAGGGGAACGTGTCCCTCCCTCCCTGCCTGCCTCCTGCTCTCCCTGCTCATGCTTGGGGCAGGTCGATTGCTCTGTCCTCCGACTGTTTATGAAATCTGCGGCGCTGTTGTAAACTCCTTGAGAGTAGCTGCCAAGCAGTATTTGTCCTTGACTCCTCATGGCTGGGTCAGTTTGCTGGTTAAGTGTTTTAGCAGGGAGCATCCCCAGGGAGGAAGGGGCAGCACTTTCCTTTAATTTATCTCTGCTTTCCTAGTAAGAGAATGAAGTAGGTGGGGTGAATTCTTTGGCCAGAGAACCACATTCCCCTTCCCACAGACAGATGTGGAATTTGCTCTGGTTTCAGGCTGGCAGCTGGCCTGCCGTGGGTGTGTGGGATCTGCAGACACAAGTGTGGTCAAGGCTCAGCTCCGCATTTGATGTCCCCAGACTTCCATGTCCGTGTGCTGTGAGCGTTAGCAAAGACCTGTCTGACGTTGGTTCTGGATAGGAATGTTGAGAATATTTATTTATACTTTCCATTTGTACCTACGTGAATTGAAATCTTTTACGTCTGGTGAGATGTTCTAAACTGGTAGTGGTTTTAGTATTTTCCTTTTAGTTTGTTCTGTATTTGGTAAGAATCACTTTACACTATGATAATTAAGAGAATTGAGGGTTTCTCTCCTATTTTTCTCCAAGGGGTATGAGGCATTTCTTCGTGTTAGAGGAAGCTGATTTGTCATTAGTGAGGCTAGAGGTTCCCTTTCAAGCCTGACTGTTCACTGGACAGAACTTGTGTGGCATGTGCTTAGGTACCCTCAGTGCTTAGAAGTTTTATTTAAGCATTTATGTTGGCTCATTCAGTGCTTCTAGGAGCTGGTATTTAGTAAATATTCACCTTGACGTATAGATCTTTTTTAAAAAGCCCTACTGAATTTACATACTGTAAAATTCACCTCTTTTAAGTATAATTCAGTGGTTATTAGTATCTTCACAGAATTGTGCACCTAGCGCCACAATCTAATTTTAGAACATTTGTAGCACCCCAAAAAGAAACCTCACGCCCCTTAGCAATCTTTTCCCATTCCTACCCCCAGCCCTTGCAAGCACAGATCTTCTTTCTGTCTCTATGGATTTGCCTTTTCTGGATGTTTCATGTAAATGGAATCCTGCAGTCTGTGGCTTTCTGTGTCTGGCTTCTGTCACTGAGCACTCCGCCGTGCCTCTCTTGTCAGACTGCACCGAGCCAAGTGGTTGGAAGCGTTGATTTTGAGTCAGACGGAAGAGGGCTGGGCTTGCAACTCTGCAGCTTACTAGTTGTGTGTGACCTATTTGTAAACCTGGCACTTTGTTCTGTACCTGGCATGTAGCAGGTGCTCAGTAAATGGGATGAGAGTACGGGATGAGTGGTGCCTAGAGACAGCACAGCTATTCCTGGTACTAAGCCCAGTAAGCCATTTCTCCTGAGGATGATTAAAAGGTGGCAGTGGCACCCCAGTGAACAGTGACCTCATTGGCACCTTCCTCAATTCCCACACAGATGAGTGTCAGGGCTCCCGGCTTGTGAAAGCAGCTCTCTGGCAGCAAAATGGCAGAATCCGTGTTTGTGGTTGGGTGATGCCTTGGCTTTGCCCAGGGGCAGATTTGGGTTCAGGTGAAGGATGCCGTTGTCACTGTTGGGAAAGGAGTTATGGACTGTTACTCTGGATGTGTACACGCAGGGCAAAGTACTCCTCGTGGAAGGGAGTGAATGGATCACGCGCCCCTCATGACCCATTACCGTTTGCCGGGGTCATAATGATTGTCAGGTGCTGCTGACTTCAGGGTGTGCTGAAGCTTGTGTATCTAACAGTGACCAAAAAGGAAATGGAGTTATAAGTGAAGTGTAAAAAAATAAATGTTAAGAAAAAATTTAAAAAGAGTAAAATTTAAAAAAGTAAAAGTAACTGGAGTTATTCTAAGTCAAGTAATGTATTAGGGGAAATTATGATTTAGAAAAACAGGAATAATGACATGTAAAATAACCTCTCTGAGCTTTTCAGAAGCATAGAAAATCTGCATTTCAGCTGCATTTTAGAAAGTTGACTTTGTTCCTTTCAAATTCTTCCTGGCAGGGCACCATTCCCAAGCTCACTGCTAAATCCAATTGCCGCTATGAGATTGAGTGGGTTACTGAGTATGCCTGCCACCGAGATTACCTGGAAAGTAAAACCTGTTCTCTGACCAGCGAGCAGCAGGATGTGGCCATTGACCTCAGGCCCCTGGCCCAGGGCAAAGGTGAGTGGGCTCCTTCTGCCCGGCCCTGCTGCCTGTGCGGCGCAGGCGGAGAGAGGGAGCGAGGCGGTCCCGGGTGAGCGGTCCATGCCACTGGGCGGAGAACCGCAGTTTCTGGTGGTGTTTCAGAAATAGGATTCCGCTTTGGCTAAAGTAATGCTGTAACTTTCTAACACCTACCATGCAAAAGAGCCTCTTCTCGTTTATTTCCCTTTTCTTCAGGTTTATTCTATCATTCGGATGGAAAAGAATACACGTTTCATTTGAATGTCTGTGGAGGAACTGAAACACAGATCTGCAATAAGAAAGACACTGCAGTTTGCCAAATTAAAAAGACCGATTCCACTCAAGTCAAAGTAGCAGGAAGATACCAGACTCAAACCCTCCGGTGTGTAAAGAGCTTCTTCGTAATTTTCAAGTGTGTCGTGTATATTCTTGTGGAACATAACTCACTCCCCTCCTCCTCTTCCTCCTTCCATTTTCCATAAAGTGCAGGAAAATCAGTTAAGCCAGCGTTCCTTCCTGTTTGACTTAGGCAAGTTGCCATTTGTCGCTAAGCAGTTAGATTTTTCTCCTGGCTTTATAATAAGAGTGCTCTGTTAGAACTGTTTGTTTTATAAACATGTTATTTGTAAGAACCATACTGTAGGAAAACAATCTAATTAATTCACAGTTGATACGGTTTTGTATTTTAAAATATGTTTTTGAGGAGTTTTGATTTTTCTTCGGCAGTTTGAGAATCTGAAATGCTATTAACATTATCTAAAAGTTTTAAACAACTAAAAAAATGCGTTTGGTGCAGTCCATCTGACCCTTACCTTGGTAGTTAACCATCAGAAAAGCAGTATGGATATGCAGTTTTTTGAAAATGTGTTATGGGCAATTATGATTCAAAAGACAGGAATAGAAAAATGTGAAAACCCAACACCCTATCTCTGAGCTTTTCAGAAGTGCAGAATATCTGCATATAAGCTGCATTTTAAAAATTTCAGTTTGCTCCTTTCAAAGTGTTCAGGATCCCTAGGTAAGATTGTGTTTATGGCAGCTGATAGCAAGGCTAATTCTTGGGCATTATTTATTTTGTACAAAATCTAAAATTGAGAGCAAGAAAGTCTTCATGTCCACACAAAAACTTGCAGCATTTTCTTCCAGCCAGTTCTTACTTTGAAGCAAGAAGACAGCAAGCTCATACATTTGGAACTCATTTCCTTTAGACATTTTCTTCCCCAGTTGGCTAGAGAGCTTGCTGTTTTATGTCAATAGTGATTTGTTAACAGTATGCAAAAGGCTTAATGCAGACTTTTTAAAAAATCAGAGTTTCTTTCTTGGTTCTACCAAACACTTTTGTATTATTGTCACAAAAATCTAGATATTCTGATGGAGACCTCACCTTGTTATATTTTGGAGGCGACGAATGCAGCTCAGGCTTTCAGCGGATGAGCGTCATCAACTTTGAGTGCAATAAGACTGCAGGTAAGTGTGCGCTGGAGTTTAGACCCTACTGTCTGCATTGATGGATGTGTGTATGTGTGTGCGCGCATGTGAGTGTGTTCTTGGAACACTGAACGGAGAAGTCAGATGTCCTTCTTCGGACTGGCCACCTCTAGTCCCATGACTGGTTTTTTTTCTGCTCGAGTAAGCCCCTCTCCCCCGGCCCCCAGGGACACACACATCCTGTTTCCATTTTCCTCTGCTCTCTGTGTTTGTTTTGGGAATGGGCCCAGCACTGAGCTTGCTGGGAAAGAGTTTCTGTCTTGAATTTCGGCGGACACTCAAGCAAGCATGGGTCCAGCAGAGTGGGTTGGCTCACCAGCTTCCAACGGGTGACCCCTTCTTTTATGTAATGAGTATCAAGATAACCTTTTTACAAATGGTAGCCCTGTGGTAGAGTTTGGATCTGGGAATTGCAAGGTGTCACTGGGCACATTTAATCTGAAGGTGGCCTGGCTTTCTATAAGTGATTAAAAGAATCATCCTTGAGTCACCAAGGCACTGGCATTTCAAAAAGCTGTGATGGTATCTGTATCATGAAGATTTTAGACACAATTGCATCTGTAGAGAGGTGGTGGGATTCCATCATGATCAGAGACTTGGAGACCCATCTTACCCAATGACCCCCAGCCTGTGACCCCAGGCGCCCTTGCAGGCCAACCAGCCATTGTACAGAGCTCTTGTTCCAGAGCTGGGCCTGCTTTCCAGCCCCCTCTGTGTACAACCAGCCCAAGTACACATGGCTGCCCCACCCCTGAGGGTATTTCGGGCCCTTCCTTCTGTTTGTTTTGTGAGTTTCTGTGGCAGAGCTTTGGATGGTTTGGTCAGGAAGCAGGCTCCTACGTGACTCACCGTAGGATCTATGCTCCTGAAGCCCCCCCGGCTCGCGTCTGCAGTGGGGAGACGTCAGGTGCTTGTGCGATCCCAGCACCAGACTCTAATAAATTCCAACCTAGCAAGCACACAAACATTGAGCCCAGGGCAATGCAGCTGGGAAGGCGCTGAAGTCACTACCAACTGTGCGCCTGCCCCCCCAGGGTACCGTTGTTCACAGGGTCCGCCATTGCTGTCCTTGCTTCTGCACGTGAACTCTACTCTTCCGCTGGGATTGGTTTGCTGGCGCTTTTTGCCACTTTCATGGTACACATACTTGTTTAGTACCTATTTGCTTAGGGCCTGCGAGTGCTATATGACAATGTTCTAGGTGCTCACAGACTAGAAGCAGATAGTAAAAAGGAACATGATGATTGAAGCCCAAGGCTGCACGTGCTGAAATAGAGCCATTGCTTGGTGTCATCACCCTTGCCCTTTACCAGGAGGGGCACCGAGGTCAGGCTGGGCCGGGGTCTGGGCTGCCCACGGGGATTAGGCAGTTAAGCAAGGAGGGGATGCTGCCCATGCCACAGGACACATGGAAGTGAACCAGGTGCGTGGCAGGGGTTGCGGGCACTTGGACTCCAGGTGCTCAAAGGCAGAAACTGCAATAGCTGCAAGCAGGTCAGAGGCTGCGTGTTTGTCCTGCAGAAGAGCTGGACTCTATCTGCAAATCAGTGTGAAGTCCCGTGGGTTTTCAGCAGGTGTGTGCCGTGCATCTGATTTGTGAATGAGATAAACCAGGGTGGCCTTTGGATACATCTGTGTGATTTGAATGCTCCCTGCCCCACTCGGGTTCTCCATCCTTCGTTGTCATGGTCTCAGCCTACTTTTAGGAGACCGCCTCTCAATTCTGAATCTTACCTCTCCTGCTCTGTGTCCCCTGTCCCTGGGAAATGCAGGCTGCTTCTTTTTCTATGACCCCAGCCCTCAGGTACCCGTGCTTGGTTCTGGCTTCTGTATCCCCCCAGCTGCCTCTCTGGGACCCCTGCTGGCTTGGGCCGCCCTGCTGTGGTCCAAGTCTCCCTCTGACCTTGTTGTGACCTCCTCTGGCCCTGTTCTGTTCAGGGGTTTTTATTAATGACTTGTCTGAGGTCTTTGAAAGTGTGCTGATCTCATTTGGGGATGCTGGGAAGATAGAGTAATGATCCAGAAAGATCCAAGTGGATGAGAAGGCTGTGAGGAGGGCGTGTAGTCGCGGACTCCAGGAGAGAGGTGTGGACATTGCAGAGCCGTGCCCTGAAAGCTAAAGCCCAGACGAGCCAATGCTTGAAGAAAATGCTGAAAGCACCCCCACGCCGCTATGTTGTCTTTTATTATAAAAAATTTCAAATATACAAGTAGAAGGACATGACAGTGAAAACGCCACCACTCTAACAGCCGTTAGTGTTTGGCTAGATTTGTTTCTTGTAAACCATACATCATTGATGGATTATATCACCCGATGCCAAAAGAGAACAATTTCTTTATGTAAATCCAGTACCATTACTGTACTTCACAAAACAAGCGATACCCTAATGTCAAAAAACCAAAGTTTTACTAGGCTGTTTTCATTATGATTGTAACCAGGAGCCTGGGCAGAGAGATGTTAGGTGTTTTGTGGGCGGGTTTTGAGCCTGCTATCTGGCAGGAGTTGGGTTATAAAGTATTTATGATTCCTTCCAGCTCCGGGATTCAGTACTCCAAACTTTGGAGCAAACTATATATTATAAAATTATTTTACTATTATTTTGTCTGAATTTAAATTTAGAGTTTTTGGAGAAAACTCCTTGGTGGATTCTGTGTTTATTTGATAGATGTAATAATGTATTTTTGAATGTCAATGGGTGTTAACTGGGTATGTAATACAATGTAATACGGTTTATAGTTAAGTTGGATTGCTAGGAATTATTTATGCATGTGATTATAAGGTTCATGCATTTTTAAGACACAAAGGTGCACATGTTCATTCTTTTGGCCATAATATTTTTAAACATTTGTTTCAATAACTTAAATCTAGTTTGTTGTGAAATGATGCCTTATTATTGGTGATTCTTTCACATAAGGACATTAGATAATTTTTTGGGAAGAGTAAAATATATTAGGGTAGGTTAATAAAAAAAAAAAACCACCCACACATTTAAGTGGTTTAGGCCATTAAAGGTTTATTTTCCTTAGTTTAGCGTGAGTCCCCAGGAGCGGGGCTGGAGGTGGGTACTCTGCTTCACGTGGTCATGTGGGGACCTGCATGCTTTCCTTCCTGTGTTCTTGCCATCTGCAGACTTGGCCTCCAAGGGCTGTGCAGAATGGGACCAGCAATTTTTTTTAAATGGGCCAGAACTAAGTCATTTGGCCCAGCCTGACGGGCAGCGGGGGCTGGGAAGCGGAGTTTAGATGCGTGCCTAGAGGGAGAACGAAGCCCGTTGGGGAATGGGTGGCATCGTCTTTGCCACAGCAACGGAGGAGGAGTGCTACCGCCTGCTCCTTAGGCAGAGAGCTCCCTGGCTCCATCGGAAATTTCCCCTCCCCTTGGCTGGACCGGGCCATGTGGGAAAGGGGTGTGCCGCAGAATAATCTGGAGCCTGGGGAGCCAGGCTGGAGCCTCGCAGACTGTGAGCGAGGGAGGTTGTGCAGAGCCGACGCTGGCGCTGTTGCTGGACGGAGAGAAACCACAGGCCCCGGGAACTGTGATTTCTGGAGGCAAAGCCCCTTTGGTGGAGGGGAGCGTAGCTTCTTATTCTGCCAAAATTCTTTGAGGAAAGAATACACTGTAAGACGCATACCAATGGTTGTTTTTGCCTGCAGATTATTAGTAAGTCTCAGATGCAAAACCAGCTCCAAAGCAGGGATGAGTAGCTAGGACCGTGCATAGTATTATTTAATTGTAAATAATTCAAATTTATCTGGTAAAAGAAAAACACAGTGAATGTTTCAAGTTTGCGGAAACACTAATCTTTTCCCAATAGTGAAACAGGAATCCAGTAGGATTAAACTACTCTTAAACTGGATAAATGAGTACTGAGTTAGTCCACCACAGGATGGCACGGGCCCAGCTGGGGTGGCGGGCTCTACTTGTCCACTGTGCCTGGGAAAGGGAGGTGGAAGTCACTCTTCTTAAAGCAAATAGTTTGAAGTACTTAGAACAAAACCAACCAATAAAAAACTAGAGGGGGAAAAAAAAAAGAAAAATAGAAAAAACCCCCACATTGGAGTGTAGGAGGTTTTGCCTCGTGGTCATGAGCTTGGCCGAGGCCAGACCATCTGCGTTTGATTCCCAGATCTCCTGCTTTATAGTTATGAAACCATAGGCAAGTTAGTTAACCACCCTGAATCTATGAAATGGGGCTAAAATTGTACCTGTGCCATGGGGTTTTGAGGATCAAATATGTTACACGGTGATTTTGTCGTCGAGTGGACATGGTAGAGTGTGCTTATACACAAACCTAGATGGCAGAGCCTGCTGCACACCTAGGCTGTATCATCATACAGCCTGTTCTTAGGCTACAGACCTGGACAGCATGTG
This sequence comes from Indri indri, assembly GCA_004363605.1. Classification (NCBI taxonomy): domain Eukaryota; kingdom Metazoa; phylum Chordata; class Mammalia; order Primates; family Indriidae; genus Indri; species Indri indri. The sequence continues at coordinate 60,104 of RJWJ010001822.1, forward strand.
ACTGTATTGAATGCTGTAGGCAATGGGAACACAGTGGTGAGTATTGAGTGTCTAAACTTACCTAAACTTAGAAAAGGTACAGTGAAAATGCAGTATTATAATCTTATGGGACCAACGTCATGTATGTGGCCTGTCATTGACTGAAGCGTCAGCGTTATGTAGCGTGTAGCTGTATGTATAAAATTCTTAAAGTGGAGCCTGTTTCCCGGCAGCCAGCCCTCGTGCAGCGGAGATGCTTAGCTTAGTGCCTGGCTCAGATTGTGCTCGGTACAGCTCAGCTGCTGTTGCTGGTGTTTTAATTACAACGATTATAATATTAAAGATGTAGTAGAAATTACAATTGAAATACCATTTGCTCTTAGTACAAGGTCTTCCTTCCTTTTCCCTTAGAACATTTAACAGCTCAGGACACCAAACCCTGAGGAGGCCAGTCACTTGGGAGGTCCAGAGAAGGATTGTTAAATCATCACGGGGTGGAAAAGGGAGCTTCGTGCCCGAGGCCTACTGGCCTGGAAAGGCGAGGAGATGGGATGTCCAGCAGGGGGAAGTCCGCAAAGTCTGCCGAATCCCCGGCTCCGTGTGATGGGCAAGCGGCCCATGAAGAGCCGCTTTTCATACGGCAGCTGCGCTGTTCAGCCAACGGATGGGACATCTGTGGGGCTCATTCTCGGGCGGGGGGAGGAGGAGGAGGCTGGATTTGAGGAGGGCATTCCAGACAGATGCCCTGACGGAGCCACGAGAATGCCTGTGCCATTTGGAGGTGTGCCACCAACATTGCAGGGCTGGCGTGGGATCTTGGCACGCTTTAGTGGGAGCGACTGTACGTGTTCTCCGCTCTTGTGCTTCCACCTTAGGGATGAGTCCCAGGGATCTTGTGTTGCTCAGGGTCACATTATTAAGTCAGCGGCACTCTTGGAACTGGAGCCCCGGTCTCTGCCCTTCCCTCTGTGAGTCCCTGTCCTCACCCAGAGAGGTCCATGATCCTGCTGGCGGCTGACCCCAGAGTCCTTCTGGCCTCCCCCACGTTCCCTCGTGCGTGCTCCTCTCATCTTATCGTGGGATGCGTCGTAAACCGCTTTCCAGCAAGCTCCTTGACGCCGCTCCACCAAGACGAAAGGACACAGGCCTGCTTGTGAGGGCTTATGTTTAAGCATCTGAAACGTAATACAAGCCTTTGTAATCTCCAACCAAGGGCTTTTGAGAAATCTGGACTTGAATTTTTTAACAGGACAGTTGGCATTGGTCCTGTTGACTTTTTCTTCCCTTGCTCCTTAGACATTCATTGGTTTTGGTCACGTAATAGTTTTATTTTTTCCTCTTGAATTGTACAGATAACGGTGGGAGAGGGTCTCCCATGTTCACTGGGGAGGTCGACTGCACCTACTTCTTCACGTGGGACACGAAATACGCTTGTGTCAAAGAGAAGGAAGACCTCCTTTGCGGTGCCACCGACGGGAAGAAGCGCTACGACCTGTCCGCTCTGGCCCGCCACTCAGGTAGCGCTCTCCTCGCCATGGGGTCTCAGTCTGTGCATTCATGGGACATTTTCTGGCAAATACTTTTGGAAATGCTGTTACTATTTTCTTTGGTTGCCAGCTAATTGGGTTACAGCGCCCTTTACATGTAGCGGCATGAAATGGTAGATGAGCGGTGCACTGGGAGCGGAAACACCGGCATTCCCATCTTCTAGTCGTGTTACCCCGGGCTGATCTTACCACAGTTTAACGAAAACTGCCTCAGTGCCTACTGTGTGTCAGGCCTTGTGCTTTGTGTTTAGAAGCTTTTATTTTTTTATTTTTTAAATTCAACGCTTACGTCAGCCTTCTGGTAGGTGGTCATCCCATTTAACGCAGGAGCTATCGGGCCGAGGGTGGAGCTGGGGGTCAGCTCAAATCTTTCCACCTTGGGTTTTCGCCCTCTGTCTTGTGCCGCTTTCCCGTCTGTGACGGGATGTACGTTCCCTGCCCCCATTCTCCTGCGAGGACCGTGCACCGCTGGGCCGCTGCGCCCTGCTGCCTCTGCCCGCGCGAGGCAGGGCTCACACCCAGGCTACACCAGCGGCCTTGACAGCACGACCTGCTGCCCTCTTGGAATTTAGCAGGAAACAGAGAAGACGGAATAATAAGAACGGGAACTTCTGACAGGGATAACCCATCTTCCTGGTGGATTTGTGGTTTTACCCTTTTGGCAGCCCTGGAACTAGGTGTGTGGAGGCCAGCTGCCACCATAAAGTGAGATCGTCCCCAAGGTGGAAAGAATGTCCTGCCTCATTTAATTGCCACTCAGAAAAATCCCATGATTACCAGCTGTGACAGGATTGTTGCTCTTGTCTCCCGAGTCCTGTCTGGTTTGGAAAGTACAATGTTAGGAAGAGGAATCCCTCTTTTGTGGTGTGCGAGCTTCCTCTGGCCTTGAACACGGGAGCTCTACTATAAATGCTCTGTCTTAGGGAAGTGCTTTGGCGCCATGGTTAAATTCCGGCGCGTGTGTGCTGATGAAGAAGTTGGTTTTCCGTGAAGTGCAAAGAGCTCTGTCTAGCGTCAGACTCAGAGACTGTCAAGGGCTGGTGCTGCTGCGTCCCCCTGTGTTTGCTCAAGCAGGCCGTCCTCCAGCCTGAGTGCTGGCAGTGGGCAGAGTGGTCGTACTAGAGCCCTTCAGGCAACTTTTCTTTTTGAAACATCACCGTGCACAAGACACAACCTAGGACCTGCGAGGGATGCAGAGATACGTTTATTCACTCAGTTAGTTCCTGACCTGGCTCTGGTTCTCTAGGAATCTGGGGTATTGTGTAGCATTTGCATGCAGATAGCCCCAGCCCTGAGGAGGCACTGAGGTGGAAGATAAAACCCTTCTCTGCTGCCCAAAGAAGTCCCGCCTTAGGACTTTACAGGCTTCCCCCACAACCACACAAACTCCCAGTGTTTAGGCGGGTCCTTGTTTATGTTCACAGTCTTACGTGGTTTCTTATAGGCTGTTCACATCAGAGTATAGCTCTCTATAAGCGTTGTCTCACCACTGATGGGTCTTGGTGTTTTTGCCTTCCAAACCCCAGTCCCAACCTGGAAAGGAGCATTTTCACACGAGAACATATAGTTTTATATCTTTATGTCCGTCTTCACATAATTCCGGTTTACTCCTTCAGCTACTGTTTATGGGACGGTTTGCTCATGGGCAGTGTCTGTTCACTTTGGCCTGTGAGCTCAGTGGCCAGACAGGTCTTGTTTATCTTCCGTGGGACCGAGCGTCGTGTCCTGCACTCCATCGGCGTACATGTGCGAGCTGTGGGTTTCTTTTAGCTGCATCGGCCTCCACGGGGGTTGAAGCTGGGTGTGTTGTCAGTGGCCTGCCTTTCTGCCGGGTCCCAAGACACGGGCTGGCTTCCTGATTTGGTTTTTAGGCTCCGGTTTTATATGGTGAGGCCTGGGAGAATTGTGCTGTGTAATTCTCCACCCCCCGGTTGAGAGTGCTTTTCTGAAGGAGTGTTGGGACATAGTTTGTTTCCATCACACTAAATGAGAAGCCGGAGAATCTCAGCGAGTTTCTGTACCTTTAGCCCCCCCGATCCATGCTGGGGATTGAGTGACCAAACACCTAAGGAGCTTTCGGCCCTTGACCTTTGGCTTAATCACCATTTAGGTGTGACTCACGGAGAAATCATCATTGCCTTTGGCTAAAAGAAACTTTTTTTTTTTGTCACAGAACCAGAACAGAATTGGGAAGCCGTGGATGGCAGCCAGACGGAAGCAGAAAAGAAGCATTTTTTCATTAACATCTGCCACAGAGTGCTGCGAGAAGGCAAGGCGCGAGGCTGTCCTGAGGACGCAGCCGTGTGCGCAGTAGGTGAGTCGTGCCCAGCGGGAAGATCTGGGTGGTGCTTTTCCCAAAGGCATGCTGCCTCCGGCTTGGATGAGTTAGAAAATCCTCCTGTGGTTTATCTAAGCCTCTTCTTTCTGAGTTCAGCATATAAAGGGTGGTAAAATTTTTTTTAATGACTTAAATGTCAGTAACTGCGTGAGGCACTCTGAAATCCTGAGGTTTGCCAAAGCCTCCTGACCTTGGCTAAAGCTATAACTGGGAGCAGAAAGAACCACGTTGAAAAATACTATATCATCTTTTCAGTTTGTGACCTGAAGAATAACATTGCCAGTACTTGTGTAAAGCCCATTTTGATTTTTTAAACGTGACTGCCTGGAATTGTGCAAAAGTTATGCCTTAGGGGAAGTGGAATCTCAGTTGTAACCTTGTAAAGAGTGCTTAGTTTCCTTTTGCTGTAATTGTTTTGGTCCTAGAGGTGTCCTGCAGAGACTTCTCGATTTGATATAGATATTTAGCACATTAGTTGTTTTTCATTTAAGACTCACCTTGGAAATGTCAGGTCATGAGATTAATGAGAATCTGCTATAAATAGTAAGGAATTCTCAGCATTCGTTGGATTTTAGGAGTTATCCCAATATTCAGAATTAGTGGTGTGTCTTTCAAAGAAGGAGTTTGGGACAGAGTTTTAACATTTTGTAGTAATAATCAACTGAACCAAGAAGTAAGCGGCCACCTGCTTGGGCTGCTGAACAGGTTTAGTTAGTTTCTGCTTTGGTCACGAGACAGGCTCTGACGCCTTGGCTGTGCTTTCATGACTCTGTGTCCCAGGGTAGTTGAGGCCCCGAAAATGGGGGTAGTGTGATTTTACAAATGGTGATGGTGCACCTGCAGGCTGTTTTGTGCGCCCTTCACGCCACTTTCCTGCTAGGCCTGCAGATGGCCTTGGAGGCTCTAATGTGACTGTTACTGCCCCAAAAGTGTCACTCAAGAAAACCTATTGAGCCAGGCATGGTAGCTCACACCTGTAATCCCAGCAACCTAGGAGGCCAAGGCAGGAGGATTGCTTGAGCCCAGGAGTTCGAGACCAGCCTGGGCAACATAGTGAGATCCCGTCTCTACAAAAATAATAGTAAAAAGAAAATCCACTGACTGCCCCAAGTGGGGTAGGTGGCTAGAGAAGGGGCCGTGGTGCACCTGCTGGGTTTGGGCTGGTTTCCTCCCCGCCTCCCCCTTTGTCTGTGTCATGATCATTTTTAACCTTGTCTTCTGTTTTTTTTTCCTACTTTCTCTTTTCCAGATAAGAATGGAAGTAAAAATCTGGGAAAATTTATTTCTTCTCCCACAAAAGAGAAAGGAAACATTCAACTCTCTTATTCAGATGGTGATGATTGTGGTGATGGCAAGAAAATACGAACTAATATCACACTTGTGTGCAAGCCAGGTAAAAATTTAAAAGGAAAAAAAGATGAAATCTTTTAGGGTCTCTTGCCAGAGGTGTCCTGCGGTCTTCATTTCTGTGTTCCTCACTGGCCGCTGCAAGGTGATCAGCTAGCAAGGGGTAGTGCTAAGCATTTTAGGTTCTGGACTCTTTGGTGGTAAGAGATGCATCAGTTGGATTTTTCCCCCCGTCTCCCATCCAAAACCAATCCAGAAATGGCAAAACCAGATGGTGTCCAAAGGGAGCTGGGAGTCTCAGCACCACATCCTCTTCCTTAGGAGTGGTACGGGGTCAGTCGTGTGGGTTGCTTAACTTCTCCTCCAAAGGGGAAAAAAATCATAAATGGTTTAAAAATGTTGCCCATGATCTCATCATTTAAACAAAATGCTAATTTTCATTTCCTGTATTTTAGGTATATGTTGTTATTACTGAGTCAAAATTTTTGTATATTCACACATTTTAATGTTCCTCAAAATGTGGTATTTTGTGAATGCTCTTCTATGCTTCACAGTTCTATTTATAATTTTTAGAGACTTCCTTGTTGATGTGGTGTGGTTTTACTATTTTTAAATGTTTTCCCTATTGTATTAATAACGTGTTTCCAGTGTTGGTATTGTGCTATTACATATCCTCTCTCTGTGTCTTGTTGCAATATTTCCTTTGAATAAGTTCCCAGCTGTTGGAGAAGGTCAAAGGCTTAGGAACATGTCTTTTTTGCTTTTTTAATCATGGTAAAATATACATAAAATAAAATTTACTATTTTAAAAAACGGTGATAAAATACACATAAAATTTACCATTACAACTTTTTAATGCGACTAGTTCAGTGGCGTTAAGGGCTTTCTTTCACGTTGTTGTGTGCCCACCGCCACCGTCCACTGCAGAACTTTTTCATCTTCCCAAACTGAAACTCAGTCCTGCTTAAACACTAACTCCTCGCTGCCCCCCCACCAAGCCCCTGGCGCATCATTCCACTGTCTCCATGGACCAGTGGAACCATCCGGTATCTGTAGGACCATTTTTGACCCTTGGCGTGTTGTACTTCATTTCCCGCTGCCACTTCCAAGTCTGTTTTTAAGAGAGTAAGAATGAAGTGAGGTCTTTAGGAACTAATGGAGTAGCGGCTCCTTTCCCCCATGGACAGGTGATCTAGAAAGCGCTCCAGTGTTCAGAACGTCGGGGGACAGTGGCTGCTTCTACGAGTTTGAGTGGCACACAGCTGCTGCCTGCGTGCTGTCTAAGACGGAAGGAGAAAACTGCACAGTCTTCGACTCCCAGGCAGGTGCGTGTCTGGGCAGCACCTCTGTAGTTTAGTGTGGCTTGCAACCACTTAGTGTTTTTCTAAACATTTTCTGTGAGTGTTTTTTGAGATAACCTACATAAGAATTTTATTAATGCTGTTTGACCAAAATTCTGAAAGTCCGATGCTTGGGGCTTATTCGAGATACTGAAAATGCTATCTTGATTATTGTTGAAGTAGATTTGCCGAATGCAAAACCTTAAGAACACAAGGGAAGAACTCATGTTTGAAAAGGCTTGTTGCATGAATTCTAGCCAAGAAACCCACCTTAGAGAGACTTTACAAAAAGGCCATTATGTTGTGGTCATCCTACTTGGAACATGCAGGTTGGTTGTTTATTAGACTAGCAATTAAGGGTTTTGCATAGGGTTTTAGGCTAATGCAGTAACAGGGACTGACAGTGTTGGATCCGCCTCCAAGGGAAACATTGGCGATTGTGGCTCTGGTGGCCCGAGAGGGGAAAGTGTCTTTCCTGCCTGCTAAGCGTCTTCCTGCCAGCGGGAAGCCTTGGGAAGAATTGCTCTTTGAGACCATGGGGTGAGGTTTCCCTGTTGACCATGTTCTGACTGACCTTACCTACTTTTATTGTTTTTATTCTCACTTAGGGTTTTCTTTTGATTTGTCACCCCTCACAAAGAAAAACGGTGCCTATAAAGTTGAGACAAGGAAGTATGACTTTTACATAAACGTCTGTGGCGCGGTGTCCGTGGGCTCCTGTCAGCCAGGCTCGGGGGCCTGTCAGGTGGCCAGAAGGCAAGTGGCTTTTCAGTTACGGGTTTATCCTTAGGGATTTTGTGTTAACGGGTATTTTATTCAGGAATAGGTGTGTTCTCTTCTAATGCCACTGCTTTATGATGAGCATTTAAATGCTGATAAAGCCTGGCCTAAAAGCTGCTACAACTTTAATTTCCCAGCAAAGGGGCAAGCCCCATCCTTGGGAAAGAAGCGTGGATTTACTAACACCTTCCTTCTGTGCGTCTTGCGCTTCTCAGCTGCTAGATGCACAGACCTCTCCGAGAGCAGATTTGGGTCCTGTTGGGGTGGACGGCGCTCCTCCCCTGCACTTAGAGAGCAGGGCTCCTGTGGTCTGCACCCCTGCCCGGCCCTGGAGGCCCCGCATGCCTCCCACCAGCCTCGGGATGCTCCTGCTCATGGGGGCTTCGTGAGAGAAATTCGTGTTTGTTTTAGTGATAAGAAGATTTGGAACTTGGGACTGAGTAATGCTAAACTCTCGTATTACGATGGGATGATCCAGCTGAACTACAAGGATGGTACGCCCTACAATAACGAAAGGCACACACCACGGTCTACCCTGATCACTTTTCTCTGCGATCGAGACGCTGGAGTAGGCTTCCCTGAGTATCAGGTAGGAATGCAGGTAGGAATGGTTCCACGTAGCAGTCCCTGGGGATAGGCAAGCCTCTTGTGGACCGTTTATTTAGAGGCAGAGCTATTATTAGTCTGGGTTCCTGGCCAAGTCACCACCATAATTAGTCCTTTTAGATTCGCCAGGGTACAGAGGCAGTGTTTATTTTTTAAGCTGTTTATTTAGCGGGCTGTACACCTCAGTGATAGTCCACAAGTCTGTCAGTTTTGGGTACAAAACATGCAAAAGCATCAAAAACCATGCTTTATCCCCACTTAACAGAGGCTAAATTTCCATCTTAATTGATTACTAGGCAATCTGCTTTTCAATAAGATGAAAGGAGATGGGCAAAGTAAGCGTTCTTTCATGTGGTTTTCATTTAAAGCAATGCCCTTGTCATGTTTTGAATGCTGGCTTTGTGTAGCACGTCTGTTTCCAGTTGTGCCCCCTCAGTTCTCTCCTGTCACGCAATTAGGAAGAGGATAACTCTACCTACAACTTCCGGTGGTACACCAGTCACGCCTGCCCGGAGGAGCCCCTGGAGTGTGTGGTGACCGACCCCTCTACGCTGGAGCAGTACGACCTTTCCAGGTGAGGCAGGGGCAGCTGCTCCGGTCCCTGGTCCAGCGCCGATGCTGGGGCGTGGGTGGAACTGGTGATGGCGGCGCAGGGCCAAGTCGGGGCGCTCGAGCAGAACGAATTCTAATGTGGTCTGGTTGCATCAGCCGGTCTTCGCCACAGCAAAGCCTCAGTCTTCAGCTTTGTCATGTAAACCAGTGACCGTCAGTACAGAAGGCGTGGGGGACGGGTTTAGGGCCGCTGCATGCTGAGCGTAGTGAAGGTCAAGTGTGATCACGGTGTCTTGAGTCAGGCGAGCCAGACTCTGTAGTTCGATGGGTAGAGCATGTTTCTTCTGATACCTTCATTTCTCTCACTACTTCAAAATACATTTTCAGACTGAAATGTGTAAGCTCTTAAAAGTGTACATTTTCCTTTGAAATTTTAGGCTTGCAAAATCTGAAGGTGGTCATGGAGGAAACTGGTACGCCATGGACACCTCGGGGGAACACGTCACCTGGAGGAAGTACTATATAAACGTGTGTCGGCCTCTGAATCCGGTGCCGGGCTGTGACCGGTACGCGTCGGCGTGCCAGATGAAATATGAAAAGGATCAAGTGAGTCTGTCTTCCCTGCTGGTCTCATTTTCCCTCCTAAGTGCATGGCTTAGTGGGCGGAGGTGGGTATTCTGGGACACCCAGACCAAAGCAGGCCCGGCTGCCCCGGCGAGGCCCTCTGAGTAGGAACGGGGCCCCCTGTAAGCTAGGCTGCCTCCTGAGCAGATGTGTGTCATATTCAAATCACGGTTCAGATTTAAAACTTAAGAAACAGAAAATGCTGTGGTTTTGGGGATCTTTGATCATTTAAAGAGTGAAGAAGTGCTTAATGGCTGTCTCTAGCCTGAATCCAAAAGCGTCTTTGAGTGCTTCAGGAGACATCTGAAAAAAAAGAGATTTTGCTTCCAAAAGCTCTTGCTTTTGGATTAATTAGGGGGAAAAAACTGGTTTGGGCGAATTGCCGTGGATGGACTAGATCCACGCGTGAGGTCCCAGCCGAGCTGCTGAGCTGTGTTTCCTCGCCGGATTGAGGCCGTCACTGCTAGGACTTGCCCGCTGCCTCGTGGTCGTTGTACACGGAAGATCTTAAAATAAAGATGCCTGTGTGCTCTGGAAGTTGGCTTTTGTAAAAATAGCATGTCAGGAATGTACTTTTCCTGGCATATATTAATGGCAGCTTGGAGGTTTTTTAAAGGAAGGTGGTGAGATGGCTCTGGTGGTTAAGAATTGAGCTTCCGGTTGTGTGTACCTGTGCGCAAGTGTGTGTTCTTAGTTAGAGCAATGACCTCAAAGTATAGCCAGTCCTTGTTACTTGCAGAAAATCCGTATCTGTGAATGTGCCTACTTGCTAACATTTATAACCCCAAAATCAGTACATAGAGCACTTTCTTAGTCATTCTTGGATGTGCATAGCGGCCTGACATACATGTTCCTAGTTCAGACTGAACAAAGCCACGCTCTGCCCTCTTGTTTCGGCCTCACACCAAGGTGGCCAGAGGAAGGAGAGGGTGGGGCAGGGCAGTGCGGGGCGGAGCTCTGCCTCTGGGGCCAGTGGGACACGGTCTGAATGTCTGCGCCGGCACCAGTTAGTGGGGCGGCCTCAGGTGAGTCATTTAACACTTCTGAACCGTTTTTTCCCTTTTGTAAAATAAAGGAAATAGAATCTGTCAGCATGAGTTGTTTTTAGGATTCAGGCTGATAACCTACATGAGCTGTGTGCGTATATATGTTGCATGATTCCCCTAGGAGCAATTGTGCAGTATGTGATAATTTATTGTTTGCTGCAACTTTATAGAATGTAAGTACCATGAACAATGAATTGACTATTAGTAATGGAAAGGTCAGTTGTTTTCTCTTCAGAGGGAAGAGACTAACCAGACAGTTTTGTTGCAGGATTCCTTTGCGGAAGCAGTCTCCATCAGTAACCTGGGGATGGCAAGGACAGGCCCTGTGATCGAGGACAGTGGCAGCCTCCTCCTGGAGTACGTGAATGGCTCTGCCTGTACCACCAGCGACGGCAGACTGACCACCTACACCACGAGGATCCACCTCGTCTGTTCCCGTGGCAGCCTGGTAGGGCGCTGCTCCTGGCCCATGACCTCCGTCATTTTGGGTTCTTTTCTGATTGGGCACCTCCTGATGTGTGTCCTTAGCAGCAGTGAGTGCGTCCTGGGGTGGGTGGAGGAGCTGTGCTGGTCTTAATTCTGCTTACGGTCAGCGTGTGGTCTAAATGTGAGCAGGCATGGAGCGCGTTCGTGGTGCTTCTGCGGCTGTGATTTCTGAAGTATAAGCCTCATCTTCCACTGTGGAGTTGGAGCCTCCGGCGTGCGGTACACTGTTGGGTGCTCCGTAGATGTGCATTTTTATTTGCGTTGTGCAGAGTACATCTTCTCTTAGTTCTCTGAGTTGATGATCTGAAGATCACGGCAGTAGAACAGGGTCTTAGAGACGGTTTGGTCCTGCAGGGGCCAAGGGAAAACTTCACCTTTGAAGGTTCCTTGAAAACCAACTGAGAAAAGGACACATTACAATTGATACCACTGAAATACAAAATATAATCCGTGAAAACTATAAAAACCTCTACACACGCAACTAGAAAATGTAGAGGAAATGGATAAATTCCTGGAAACACACAACCTCCCAAGCCTGAGTCAGGAAGAGAGAGAAATCCTAAACAGACCGATAACAAGCAGCGAGATTAAAGCAGTAATAAAAAATCTCCCAATAAAATGAGGTTTCAGGAAGGGGATGGAAGGCAATTGTGTTTCTTTCGCAAAGAAGCTTTCTTGGTCAGATGAGGAAATTCCAGAGGGAGCTCCTCCCTGTGCTCGGGGCTGGGGAAGGAACAGGGCAGGGTCAAAAGGATCTCGAGGCAGCGTCTAGGGCCTGTCCGCCTGGCAAAGCGCCAGTGTTTGGGGTATCACTTTCTGAGCCCCAACGGTCCAAGCCCCAGAGTCCATAGATGAGGAAGCTGAGGCTTTGTGTAGCTCTGGCCACGGGTGGACAAGGAAGGACGTGTATGAAATATAAAATAAAATAGGAATAAGAAACAGGCTGAGAAGTAGAGGCAATGATTGGGATCGCTGTTGACTCCGAGTTCTGTAGCCAGGAGTGAACAGCGGAGAAAACTACAGACAAATACTTTGGGCTCATTCTGTACTGTCTCAATTGCTTCTCATTTTAAATTGTGGTAAAATATGTATATCACATAAAGTTGACCATTTTGACCATTTTTGGCTTAATTAAGCACGTTTATAGTGTTGTGCATCCATCACCAGTATCCCTTTCCAGAACTTTTTTTATTGTCTCAAAACCAATTGCTTTATCACCTGGAGTTTTGGTTTATACCAGGGTCCTGTGTTTTTGGGAAATTACCAGATGGTCAGGTGAATTCAGAGCGGAGATACTGGAAGTCGTGCTCCGTAGCAGCTAACTCCTTCACGGTGCACTTGCTGAGGGCTGGTCGCAGCCTCCTCCAGGGTGGCTCGAGTGAGCGGCTGAGTCACTCCCATGCCAGCAGCCTGCAGCCCCCGGGCTCTCTTCGTCATTTGCTCACATACTATTTTCTCTAAGAGATGCTTTCTTCAGAGTTCAAAAAAGAGCTCCCTTGTCCACTGGAGAATCACGAGGTTGATACATTTGGAGAGGGGAGCTTCATTTCTCTCAGGGGTTGTAGCCTCGGGCAGAAGCCAAGAGCAAGCCCTTTGAGGGAGGGGTTAAAGGGACAGGAATTCATGCTGAGTGCTGTGGCCCAAGGTAATATTTAACAGGCTACAGGAGGAGTCACGAATATTTATGAAAAGAGAAACATGCACGTGTGCAGCTGAGCTTCATGCCGCTTCATGGTCCCGTGTTCAGAAAACGGCATTGGCCTGATCCGCAGGCAGAGTTTTTGGCCCTCTGACACGAAAAGTGACGCAGAGGACGTGACGACCCACTGTGCGCAGCCTTGGCAGACTGGCCAGAGTGCCTCCATGGCTGGCGGTCTCTTACTGGGAAGGAATGCTTGTCACTTGTCGCAACCACAAAAGGTCTGCCTTTAAGTCCAGTATATTTAAAAACAAAACAAAAAACCAAAAAAACCTTGAAAGGTTGGGAGTCATGAGGTGGTTGGAGTCAGTGGTGGAGCATGTCTGTTCAGCCCTCAGGGAAGAGAGGCTGATGCGGGTCACCAGGTGTGTGACCTCCCGTCCTGTCGGGGCCAGAAACTCGGTTTTAAGGTTTCTCTGGGGTCCCCTTGGCCAAGAGGGGCTCTGTTCAGTTGATTGTGGGCTGAGGGTTTTATTTTTATTTCATTCTGGTGAGGGAGTGGATGACGAGCTGGCCGGGCATGGCCTGTGCTTCATCGGAGCCCGGGCCGCCCGTTTTTCTCTCAGTCTCGGGAAGGAATCTTGGGGTCTTTGATTCCACAGGTGTGTGCCCAGGTCACCTGATTCAGGTCACCCGATTCAGCCTGGCCGTCTCTGCCTCCTGGGCACATCCCGGGACCCCTGCCTGTGGACAGCCTCCTGCCTCTCTGGGTGTTTGTTGCCACTGAGATACTGAGTACTTCCAGAAAGTTCTTAGACCTTTAGTTTTTTTTAGCTTTTCTGTGATATGTTAGTTTTCAGAGTAATTTCACATTTTCACTGTATCTCTGTGAACTTCTGTGGAGCCTGGTGCCCAGTGTGGATCCAGGAAATACGCTCACCGAGTGAGTGAAGAGGCACATGCTCAGAGTTTGCAAGTCTCAGAACTTTCACAGGTTGAAACTCAGTCACTTCGCACAAGCACACTGTCAGGTGGAAGGAGCTGGTGCGTGTTCATTTTACTGGGAAGCATTGCTGAAGCTGGGAGGTCGTGGGGCCTTCAGGTTAGAGAGCCCTTGGTGGGAAGGGCGTGGGCTCAGGTCAGACGACCATCATTCCTTAGCCTGCAGCCCCGGCAGGGGTCTTAACTTCTCTGTGCCTGCTTTGTCATCTGTAGTTGTGGGTGCCTGTGGGACCTGGGTGGTGGGTCACTGTGATGCTCAGCTGAGAAGCGCCAGCAGAACTCCTAGTGCAGCGCCTGGTGCGTGGTGCACACTCTACTGTATGAGCTGCCGTCACCATCGTGGGTGTGGTGCTCATGCAGAAAGGGGCACATTTGGGCAAACTTGTGATTGAAGCATATACACCTCTCCTGACCTCTGACGTCACAGTCAGATTTGCCTAATTCTTAGTCAACGTCAGTGAAATCAAACATGCTATGCTATAGCCTTTTGCATCTAGATTCTTGCATCCGACTTTTGGTGTAGAGTGTTTCTCAATAGCGTGGACTTGGCCTCAGACCTGGGTTTGGGTCCCAAGACTACCATTCACTGCTGGCACGATCTCTACATTTCTTAGCATCCAAGCATGAGAGATATATCTCCTCTGCAGGGATGATGAGAACATTAGGTGATAATTAGTTAGTGCACATTAAGTGTCCAGCTTATTGATGGACTCTTAGTAAACATTCAGTAGATTTTAGCTGTTTTTATCTACCAGACCAGCATTCTTCTTGTTAGATCAAGTTTCGTATTACTATACTGACTCTTATCCTGGATTTGACCTTTCAGAACAGCCATCCCATCTTTTCTCTCAACTGGGAGTGTGTGGTCAGTTTCCTGTGGAATACGGAGGCCGCCTGTCCTGTTCAGACGACGACAGATACTGAGCAGGTTTGTGTGTTCTCACCTGGCCTCTCCACCCAGGTGTCGCAGCCCTGAGCTGAGCCCTGCGCCTGCTTTCTGACTCAGTGACTGCGTCACCATCCCCTCTGTGTTGGGAGCAGGTGGCTAGGTGTCATCCTGCATTCCTGCCCCAGCCCCCACTCCCAGGCAGATCCTGGGATAAGAACCAGGTCCCTCACTTTTACACCCCCACCCCCTCCTCACTGTGGGTTCCTTTCTTCTCCGTACCACGCCTCTTCTTTGTGGCAGTGGCACCTGGTGGACTCTGGGGGTTCTGCGGCACTGCAGGGTCTGAGTAGTTGATGGGGGGGGTACTCCACACCTAGACCATTTCAGTGCCCGTCAGCTAGAGGTAAGGCTGTGGGTTTAAATAGGATCTTGTCTACAGGGTAACGCCTGTGTGTTGTCTTATGGTCCTGCGTAGAGCCCATAGGTGTTACTGTGCCACCCCAGGCTCTTGGTGCTCTGATTCCAGCATGTTTCCCAGTGTCTCCTCTACTCCACCGGGTGCCCGCTGCAGCCCCAGTTCCTCCTGCTCGCGGCCTGGGTCCGCTCCCTCCCCCTTGGATGCCCCGGCAGAGCGTGGCCCCACACTGCTCTGTGATGCTCTCTCTGACCTGTCCGCAGTGGCGAGTTGCTTTCACAGTACCTGGTGTATTTCCTTATGGTGGGATGTGTTTCCCTCCCTCCCCGTCTCCCTCGGGCTAGGCTGCAAGCTCTTTGGCAGCAGAGAGCGTGGCTGATGCGCAGGAGTGACCCAAGCCAGGGTCCTGGCCTCGTAAGTGCCCGGTAAGGGCAGGATGGCGGGACGCCCGGCCCCTCTGTGGACAGTGCCCCTGTCCCTGCGTTCAGTGGATGCGGGAGGCCCGGGGCAGAATTAAGTACACTGAGAAGAGGAGAAGGAATCATTTGAGAGTTACCTGATCATACTTCGTTGCCCATCATTACCTTTACGTGAATAACTGAGACAGAAAATGAGATTTCTTAAAGATGTTTGTTTTCTTTAAAAAATTAATTAGGGGTCTCACTTTCCCCTTAAATCTGAGGCCCTATGAGGTGAGGCAAATTCAGGTAAATTTAATATCTGAGTCAGGTATCACATTTGATATACTTGAGGTGCTGTGTTTGAAGAGGCTTTTTCTGATAGGGGTTTTTACAGTAAATGGGGAAACACCGTTTTGTTAAGTACAGTATGTGTGGGTTCTGGAGGTGCTTTGTATTTGCCGTGTTCCTAAGGAATTGCTTTGAATGTGTCTCTTTTTCCCCTTTTTGTTTCCTGCAGGCTTGCTCTATAAGGGATCCCAACACTGGATTTGTGTTTAATCTGAACCCACTAAACAGTTCACAAGGATACGTGGTCTCAGGCATTGGAAAGACTTTTGTGGTAAGAGTGATACAATGAATTTCCAATTTGCTTTGAAACAGGGAGAGAGAGAGCATTAAAGTCACCTGCAGCTGGTGACTGGGGAGGGGAGACAGGTGTGTCCTCAGGAATTGCCCAGAGCACCGTGACAGCATCTCTCACATGGAAGGAGAGAAATGCAGCTTAAGGGGGAAATGACGTAAACCATCACCACCATCCTGGTACAGTTTCGACGTGAGAGCTGTTACTCGTTGAATAATAAGTTATTGCTGATCTGTTGCTGTGTGTAGAGCAGCTGTCCCCAGAGCAGCAGCATCGGTGTCACCTGGGAACTCGTTAGAAATACAGGTTCTCGGGCCCCACCCTGGACCTCACACGTCAGAGGCTCTTGTTCAGCAAGCACTCTAGGTGGTTCTGATGCTCACTGAGGCTTGAGAACCACTAGTCAAGAGAAATTGGTAATTATATTACCCTGTAAAAGGGAAACAACCTGGATGGCTGTGTTCTAGAATCTTCTGACAGCACTTATTTCCTAAACAGCTCTGGTGGTATGTCTGGAGCCGTTGAGATAGAAAAACCTTCAAATTAATGCATAAAAACCTCTACATTAATGCCATTCTGTTATAAACGAAGCACCGCTAGAAAGAGAAAGCTTTTTAAAAATCTTGATTTTGATTTGTTGAAATGCTTGTAACAAAATCCACATTGGAGTAAGAGCTTAGAAAACAGGAAGCTGGGATGAGAAAGTCTTATCAAAATTTGACGCAGAAGAGAACTCTGTAGGTAAAATGCCTCACGCAAAGGAACATACGGCTTGTCCCACAGCCAGGAGGACCCCAGAGCAGGACCTGTCCCTTCCCCACAGCCCCCCAGCACCTTTTTACAGGGATTTTTCCATTTCATAATGTGCTCGATAACAGCAGTAGGTTGCCGTATAACAGGTGTATATGACAGGTGCATAACAGGTCGTGAGAGGCAGGCAGAAACCTCCCTGAACCCTGTAGAGAACATGCTAGGAGAGATGACCATGAACCCCACAGAGAACATGCTAGAAACAGGTCAGGGAGGCTCTGCCTTGTCCACTAGCAGGACAGTTAGCAGGTGGCATATTGTAGACAACAGAGACCGACGCAGGATAACAAAAGTAGAAACAGAGTTGATGGGAAGGGGTCTAGGGTCCCAGGGGTGGGGGCCCGGCCAGCGTTTTGCTTTGGCATTCCAGGCAGAGCCCCCAGACTCCCCCCACCCCGTCCTGCTGGACTCGACCTCCCCATGCTGGAGCTGCCAGGTGGGACATGTCTAAACGTGCCTGAACACCCCGATTGCAGCAGGGTGCAGATGCTGGGCAGGGCAGAGCCCAGGCACCTGTCAGCTCTGTGGTTAATGTGCAGGAAAGATCTTGAAGGAAGGAAAGGGAATCTGCCTTTGATTTCTGTGATCAGGGACCCCCAGACAAAGCCCCCGCAGCGGCAAGAGCACTTGGTGGGATCTAGTCCTCGTCGGCCATTTCTCAAGTGGGAAACTTTGGTCTTTAAGAAAAACACTTTCTGTGTGTAGACTCTGTATTTGGTGTCCGTCAACACTGAATAGATAGAAGTCTGTCCTTTCTGTATCTTCATACCAAGGAGCATATTCAACTTCATTTTCACAACTACAGCAAACTTAACTGCTTTTCAATAGAATAGCAACATCTTTAAGAAATAGGAGCATCATTTTATATTTACTTATGATTAACATGACTTTAATTATATGTACTTTCTCTAATTAAAAATATTATAAAATTATGGCTTATATCTATTCCCCCTATTATATATGGTACATTATTTTATGCATTTGTAGATACAGGGCTGTGTAAATAAAATGATGTACACTGAACCTTAGGGGCAACTTATGGGTATTGCTATTCGGACTTTGATTTTTACTATATGTACTAACTTTGGGACTGAGCTGCCCACGTGTGGGAGGGTTGGTAAGTTGACTAATAAATGGTAACCTAGTGGGATTTTGAGTCACTAGGGGTTTTGTCTATGGTAAGTCACACAGCCTAAGTTCATTTGTGTGCTTCTCGCTGTCTGACCTGCAGTTCAATGTCTGTGGCACGATGCCAGTGTGCGGGACCGTCGATGGGAAACCTGCTTCTGGCTGTGAGGCGGATACCCAGACAGAAGCCCTAAAGGACCTGAGGCCGGAAAGGCCAGTGGGATTCGAGAAAAGCCTCCAGTTGTCCACGGAGGGCTTCATAACTCTCACCTACAAAGGGCCTCTTTCTGCCACCAAAGGTGAGTTCACAGCCACGTTGTTTTTACAACTAATGGGGGCCGTGGTGGTTCTATGCCTGACGGACTGTCCCCCTTCCTGAGTGTACGGTGTCAGTTCTGCCCCTCTGTGGCCTGTGCCGCCCACCCTGCTCAGGAGCCTCCTCGTTGGTCTTCCTGCTTTTGCCCTCACAGAACACAGGAGTCCCCTGTTATCTGTGGTTTTGCTTTCCGAAGCCAAATGTGGTCTGAAAATATTAAGATATTTTGAGAGACAGACCACGTTCACATTTTATCACAATGTATTGTTAAAATTTTTCTATTATTGGTTATTGTTAATTTCTCACTGCACTTAATTTATAAGTTAAACTTAATCACAGATACGCATGTATATAAAGAAACATAGTGTATATAGGGTTTACAATTTTAGGCACCCACTGAGGGTCTTGGACTCTGTCCCCCACAGGTAAAGAGGGACTACTGTAGTCTGTATTCAAGACAGCAGTCAGTGATATTTTTAAAACATTGGATCATGTCACTTCTCAGCTCAGAGCCTTCTGGTGGCTCCGTGACACACCTAGGGGACAAGCCAGCGCTCTCACGGTGGCTGTGGGACGCCCATGACAGCTCTCTGACGTGGGCACCCCTGCTCTTCCCACTCGGTCCTGCTGCCTCCCTGTTTCTGGAACGACGGGAGCCCGCCCACCCCTCCTGAGCCTTCGTGCTTGTACCCCTGTAACCAGCACATCCCAGGGCAGGGGTTTTCTTCCTTTCTTTCACTCCTGTAGGGAGTAGGGACTTCGCATTTGTGGAATTAACCAGTGAATCAGAGTTACATTGTTTTCTAATGTCCGGATTGATAAACTGATGTGGAATTTGAATATTTTCTAGAAGAGTGAGAACACCAAGACATTAGGCTCATGGTATAAACCCATACTGACATAGGTCACTGTTGAAACGAGTGTGGCCACTGTGTTCAATCCAGGTCCCTCGACACAGACCCGACACCGCGATGCCATTGAGTTGGCGAATGGCTGTGAAGCTTGTGCCTGCGGTGGTGTCATCCTGGGGCCACGCTGTGTTACTGGGCTGCGTCGAGAATGCTGTTCTGTTTCTTAAAATTGGGCCTTCGTACTCCACAGGTACCTCAGATGCTTTTATCATCCGCTTTATTTGCAACGATGACCTTTACCCAGGGGTCCCTAAGTTCCTGCATCAAGACGTCGACTCTGGACGAGGGATCCGAGACACTTTCTTTGAGTTTGAAACTGCACTGGCCTGTGTTCCTTCCCCAGTGGATTGCCAAGTCACCGGTATGCCGAGAGGTCTAAGAAGTAGTGGGCTGGTCAAAAACGAGTGCCAATGTCCATGAAGGCGTGTCTGTATGTATGTGTGCATGCGTGTATGTGTGTGTGTGTTTATGTTTTGCTTTAGAGGCAGCATGACGTTGGTGTTACATATTTTCTTTGGATGATGCCTAGAGTTGTAATGTTTTTCTCGAAGAGAATCTGGACATAAAATCAATAGTTTTAAGCTATGATTTGAGATCATAGCTTAGGATCTGCTTAAGAACACAGAAGAAAACTCAGAGGAAAAAAAATTAAATGCACATTGGCAGAGCTGCTTATTTGAGGAGGAAAGAAAGAAATAGGGATTAGAACAGCATAAGCCATGCCCTGGAAGCTGAACGGTGTCCCCAGGCCGCCTGACCTCTGTGGGTTGGCCCTGCCACCTCCATGGCAGTGGGGCTTCCTTGTGAAGGGCAGGTTTTTGTTTGTTTTTTAAGAGATGGGGTCTTGCTGTGTTGCCCAGGCTGGGCTCGAACTCCTGGGCTTCAAGTGATCCTTCTGCCTCAGCCTCTCGAGTACCTGGGACTACATGTGCATGCCACGCCTGGCCATGAATGGCAGTTGTGAGGGCCGAGGGGTGTGTGTTCCTGTAGGCAAAGCCTCGCTGCCTCCTGCGGGGTCCTTCTCTCTCATAGGAAGGAATGTCAGGCTCACTCCCCAGCAGTCCTTACTCAGGGTGAGAGGTGGTCCCGCAGGCTAACGAGAAAGCAGCATTTTCCAGCAGGTTTCCGTTGTGTTCCAGACTCGGCTGGAAACGAGTATGATCTGAGTGGCCTGAGCTCTGTCAGGAAGCCGTGGACTGCCGTTGACACCTCGGCCGATGGGAAAAGGAGGACTTTCTACTTGAGCGTTTGCAATCCTCTGCCTTACATCCCCAGCTGCCATGGTGAGTTCTGTCCGGTCTCTTCATTCACGTCTGTTCATGTTGTTTTTGATGCAAGGCCACCCTCCCTTCCCTTCCATTCCTCACCCCAAAACCATGTCTCCTGTTCTTGCAGGCAGCGCAGTGGGGTCTTGCTTAGTATCGGGACACAACAGC
The DNA here is from genome assembly GCA_004363605.1 of Indri indri. NCBI lineage: Eukaryota > Metazoa > Chordata > Mammalia > Primates > Indriidae > Indri > Indri indri. The sequence continues at coordinate 80,336 of RJWJ010001822.1, forward strand.
TGGAACCTGGGTGTGGTACAGATCAGCCCTCAGGTTGCAGCGAACGGATCCCTGACTGTTGTGTATGTCAACGGTGACAAGTGTGGGACCCAGCGCTTCTCCACCAGGATCACGTTCGAGTGTGCTCAGATATCAGTGCGTGTTCACACCGACGATGCATGTTTTGTCTATGGGCTGTTCCATTTCCCATGTCCCTTTAATCTCTGAATCTCCTATCCTACTTAAAACTTGCCTGTGTTTTTTGTGGATTTCTGGCCATCCCTGGGATTTGACTAGTATGTATTAGTCCCCAGGTCTTAGATGTTTAAGAAATGCTGTATATTTTGCTCATGGATGTTAAAGATTAGATATTAATTGTGGCTATCATTCGATTAATTTTTTAAAAAAATGAACGGGAAAGGAAGCAAGCTATTGGTGTATGTTACAGGGCTCACCAACGTTCCAGCTCCTGGATGACTGCGAGTACGTGTTTGTCTGGAGAACCGTGGAAGCCTGTCCCGTTGTCAGAGTGGAAGGTGAGACCTGGGTGTGCCCTGTACGAGCCTTTGCAAATGTTGAGAGCTGTAGATGTTCTGAGCAACATCCCAGATGTGAAACCCTGTGATAATGGCCACAGGCGGGATCATGAAACACTTTTTAGAGGGTGGGTAAGTGCTCATTCTAGAGTTTTTTATGTTCTAGCACGTTGCTAATTTTACCAGTATCATTTTCCTCATGGACCTGGATTGATGTGTTTTTGGCTTCTCCCACTTGAAAACACTAATGTGGGGTTTCGTTTTGTTTGGCGAAGTGGGTCTTTATCCTGGGACCGGGGCTTTTCTAGAAAGCTGTTTGCCAGACAAGTCGCAATATATATAAACAAAATAAAATCACATGGAAATGGTTTTTAACGCCCATTTGAAGATAGTCCTTACCTGATTAAAAAACGTAAATCTTTTTGCCTGGAAGTGGGAGTGTGTGCGTGATTGCCAGCGCCTCCCACTCTGTGTTCTTGAAGGAGACAACTGCGAGGTGAGGGACCCAAGGCACGGCAACCTGTACGACCTGAAGCCCCTGGCCCTCAACGACACCGTGGTGCGCGCCGGCGAGTACAACTATTACTTCCGGGTCTGCGGGCAGCTCTCCTCGGGGGTCTGCCTCACCGGCGACAGGTCTAAGGTGGTCTCCTCGTGTCAGGAGAAGCCAGGACTACAAGGATTTCAGAGAGTGGCAGGTACCATTGTTTTTCCTTCAGCTTTTGTTGCAAAAGAATGGAATTAAAATGATAAAATGCTGTGCCGAAGATTACATTTCTCTTGAGTAGGAAGAATGAGTATTCTGGTAAAACAACATTAATGATATTTCTGATTTCACTTGCTTTTCTTAAGCAGAATACATACTGGAGAATTTTGTTAAGAGTGTGTTTATTGTATTTTTACTTAGCCATACCAGTTACTGACTCTAAGATCCCATTTCTTTTCTTTATTACAACATTGAGACACACAAAACTAGCAAGTAATGGGTGTTCTGAGATGGTACTTTCTAGAATTGAGTCATAGGGGACACATTTCTATGGAGTTTGGCTGTAGAAGTTCCAGGGCAGACTATTGGTCATTCATGCTATTTCGGCAGCGGGGCAAGATTTTAGTAAGTTTAGGAACTTGCTAAGATGGAGTCGAGGTTGCTGATGTGAGGACACGGGCAGCCTCGGGTGCTGCAGAGGAAGTGACATTCTCTTAGCCGCTTAGGCTTGGTGTGTCGTCATGGCCCTGGTTAGTTGTCACTTTGCAGCCTTGGTCGGGGAGGCCTGGTTTTATTTTTCCTGCAGCGTAATGGACAAGGAGCAGGTAGTACAGTGCCAGGAGGCCAGGGGTACTTTGTCCCCTGCTCTTCAGGGTGCGTGACGTGACACGTCCTACGATAAGCTCAGCAACCTGGGGGCCCCCTGAACCAAACGTGTTTCATGTGCTTCTTATTGAATAGGTCTCCTCACTCAGAAGCTGACTTATGAAAATGGATTGTTAAAAATAAACTACACTGGAGGGGACACGTGCCATAAGGTGTACCAGCGCTCCACGACCATCTTTTTCTACTGTGACCGCAGCACCCAGAAGGTGAGCGTGTGCGACCGTCCCGAGCGGGGTCTCCGCCCCCCTCGGGCCGCTGCCGTCTTTGTGCAGTACTGCCGTCAGATCTCATGGCATCTCCTGGTTAATTTAGTTTAAAATACATTACTTATGGAAAATATGTTGAAACTTTCATCAGTTTGTATAGATTTTAATGAACATAATTATTCCTTACTGTTTTTATCCTTAAAACTCAAAAGTATAAACTAACTGAAGTTTCGCATTCCTGTTTGTATACATATGTTCCATCTTCATGTTTTTAGCCGGTATTTCTAAAGGAGACTTCAGATTGTTCCTACCTGTTCGAGTGGCGGACGCAGTATGCCTGCCCCCCTTTCGACCTGACGGAGTGCTCGTTCAAGTAAGTTGATGTGTGTGTTGACTTTCCTGGACGGACTGCCTTGATATGATTTTGCTTTAACAGTTAGTGGCCAGGGGATTAGATTAGTCAGTCAGTTTCCCTACCCCTCAGTTCCCTAATGTTGAAGTGCGGAGTTGGGTTAGGCTAGCTCCCAGATCCTTCACGGCTTTGAGATGCTGCGATTATTTTGCATTAAGATGGAAAGTGGGCGGGGAAGCGACCGGGGCTGGAACATAACACTGGAGCCTGCGTGCACGCGTGGTTCACACGTGTGAGTGGGGGAGTGTGGGCCAGGCGTGACGTGCCGCTCCCGAGATGGGGTGGGGGCTTCTTCCTTGAGTGTGAAATTTCCACAGACTCTTTCTTGGAACTTTACCAGGTAGGCACCTCGGGGCCCGTCCCCGGAGATTTTGGTTTTGTAGCTCTGCGGTTCTGCATTTCGCAGGAACACGCTGACAGTTCTGACGTGTGAGAAGCCACCCTGCGCATGACCGCTTAGCCACCACGTACTTTCCTAGGGAGAGGTGCGGTCCTTTCTGTGTTGCCTTCTAGCCTTTGTCCTGCTGTGTCGTCTGTTTTTAGGTGAACTCATAATTTAAGTGTTAGTAACGTATGGAAGTGCATACATTCAATGATTTATGTTTAGGTAAAGCCGTAGTTTTAGTGATGCTACCGTTTGCCGTGGCGTGAACTATCCCGAGCAGGTGCCCCGGTTCACTTAGCCGTCGCCTTGCTGCCTTCAGTTTTCTCGTGTTTATGTACAAGGAGTAAAGTTTCGATTTCCTTTATACACAAAGTTTTTTTTCCAAAAATATTTTTATGTCAAATTTTTTAAAGCAGAATTAAGTCAAAGAAGACTTTTATAATCGGTTACATTAAAAGTTAATACATGTTTATTGTAATTAATCGAGAGTACAAAAATGTGTGAGGAGAAATTTCTCCCACCCCGACCCCTCACCTCGGCCCCCCTCCACCTTTGACCCTATCTTCTTGCGGTTCTTTGTGGAACATTCTGTAACTGAGTGGTGCACGCACCCCACCGCCAGCCTCTGGCACCTGCCGGCTCTGTCGAAGAAGGCAAAGACTGTAACCCGTGGGTGTCGGCCTCCTCTCCTGTCCGCCCTGCCTGCTTGCCTCGGTTCCGCTTCGTTTCTCCTGCTGGACACCGTTAGGACATCAGCGCGTGAGCTCTGAGCTCTGTTTCTCGTTCCTTCGCCTCCGGGCGTCCCTCCCCTTCCTCCTGCTGTCCCACAGCCACCCCAGGTCTCGCGCCTCTGGCCTCGCCCACCTTCGACTGGTCCCTCGCAGTAATTGGACAGTCCTGTTCAGATACGAGCCCAGCTGTGTCACTCTTTTGCTGAAATTTCAATGCAACAATCGTCCATGTCATTTGGAACCACAGGCTCACGTTCATACCGTGACGCGGAGGCCCTACCTGTGTCACCCCTGCCCATCTCTAACCTCACTCCTGCGGTCTTGCACCTTCACACTGACTGCGCTCCAGCCACGCAGGCTCCTTGCTTTTCTTTGAACACACTGGGCTTGCTGTGCCGTAGGCCCTTTGCTTGTGCTGTTCTGCCAGGGTGCCAGGAGAGTTAGCCCTTGGTTTCTTTCAGGGTTTGTTCAGACGTTACCTTCTCAGAGTGTGTGTCTTGCTCCCCGTTAATGCTGTGCCTGGCACATGGTTGGTTCTCAGTCACTTTTGGGATTTGTGTCGTTAGTGAACCTTTAGCCTGAGGAGAAAGGTCACCACAGCCCATCGTTATTTCAGTGACCATGGGTGGCCTCAGGGCCGGACAACAGGTGGCTTGTGTGGGCTGCGCTGGGGTGGCCTGTGCTGTACGTGCCGAGCGTCTTCCCTGCTCATGGCTGTCACTGGCGAGCTCTGCTTCTCACTGGCCAGGGCACGGACAGCACACACCTTCAGATTCGGTTTCTTGTTAAGACTTAATTTTGCTAAAGTGAGTCTTAGAGTTGCTGACTCTGGATGTGAGAGAGAGAGAGAGAGAGAGGAGTCCAGAGTTCTGTCCCTGGGCAAGACCTGATTTGCGATGCCAAAGGCACATGTGCCTGAAGGACTTGGGTCTTCCCGGAGGAGTGCGCAGTTTACCTGGCACACAGCCGAGCCTGACCACGGTGTCCTCTTCCCTCCAGAGACACGGCTGGCAACTCCTTTGACCTCTCGTCCCTGTCAAGGTACAGTGACAACTGGGAAGCCGTCACCAGTACGGGGTCCATGGAGCACTACCTCATCAACGTCTGCAAGTCTCTGTCCCCACAGGCTGGCACCGGTGAGAGGGACCCTGGGGTCATGGCTGGTCATGGCCTTACTGGGGAAGGGTGTTGTTGGGAGGTGTTTTACCGTCCGCACCACGTCCGTAGTTTGGCCAAGGAGCAGCAGGAAGAGCAGTGATTTGAGGGTCTTGACTGCTGGTCCCCAGTGTGGCGCAGATAGATCGTCACTCAGGACTCTGCTGGGAATAGCGTAACTGTTCTGGAACAGGGGAGGTGGAGGTTGATAGAAATGGAGGCGGTGGTGAGTAATCCTCTTCAGCAGGGCAGGAGATCCAGTGCGTGCCCGCTGTTTTATCAACGGCAATGTGGGTAGTCCTTTCATGACATGGGACAAGCATGCCCAAATCCTTAGTGCCAGGGCTGAGACCAGAAGCGAGTTGTGCATCTGGGACCAAGGGCAGTTCTCAGGGATCTTGGTGCCACCCATGGCCTCTTGGAATCCTGAAGATGAAGTGTCCCATTTTTGTGGCGTTTAATACAACCCACCCAGTTCTTGTGTCATTTTCGTCCTCTGTGTGGGTTGAGACCATAGGCCCACTTCCCCTTGCTGAGTCTTGCTGGGCAGGCTGTGATACTGTGGTTCACACCCGTAGTGTGGGACTGCATCTTTCCCCGGGGCAGATGGCACGGATGGTTCAGGGACTGGGAAGTGGGCAAAGTTCTTGGTAACTTCGTGAATAAACAGAGTGCATGAATGTGGCCCATTCGACATGTCCCACTGGCTCCCTTGCTCCCTCGAGGAATTCAGCTCCATCATCTGTGGGGTTCAGGAATAATTTTAGATTGTTGTATCTGGGATTACCCACCACACCCTATGCCCATCCCCATTCCACCTGGGGTAAAACAGCATTGAAATGAGTGAGAACGGACATGATGTCATTGTCGTCTGACTGGTGTGAAAGAAATAGCAGCTGTTTTGGAGCGCCTGCTAGAAGTTCTGTAGCACGTCTACCGTGACTTGGCGGATGAAGTTCTGTTCTAGACTGGAGGGTCCCTGAAGGTGACTCTTACTCATACCTCATGTGTTGCAGAGCCGTGCCCTTCTGAAGCAGCTGCGTGTCTGCTGGGTGGCTCCAAGCCCGTGAACCTTGGCAGGGTGAGGGACGGGCCTCAGTGGACAGATGGTGTGATCGTCCTCAAGTATGTCGATGGCGACTCGTGCCCAGACCAGATTCGGAAAAGGTCAACCACCATCCGATTCACCTGCAGTGAGAACCAAGTGGTAAGGGAGAGCCCCTGCCGCAGCCTTGGGACGGGCCCAAATCCGACGGTCAGGGAGACCGTGTCCTCGTGGGGATGTGAGTTGTAGAGGTCGAGATGATGCAGCTTAATGGAGGGCGAGATCCCAGCGTCACCCCAGCCTGCAATCTGGGGACACACCCTCTTCAGCTCCTCAGACACTTCCCCTGGCAATTCTGTTCTCAGATTTAGTTGGTTCTTTTTAGCATTTGACTCAGATCCCCCAAAGGCTGTAGAGGAAACTGACAGCGTGCCCTGTCTTCACGGAGGCAGCCTGGGAAGAGCAAGAAGGTTGGACATACCCAGGTCAGAGGTGGCGCCTCCACTTCTTGGCCACATAACTTGGTTAATTACTCGGGCACTCCACATTGTTTACCCAGTAATACCGAGGTGTGCCATCTTGCCAGCTGTGGTAGGGATTCCAGAGAAGAGCTAGGAAGGGCAGGCGTCATTTCTGGCAGGTGCACAGCCACTGGGGTGAGTCTTCCACTGCTCGGTTGAGATGTGGGTTCAGCAGGTGCTGACTGCATTAGTGGTTTCCGTGTTGCGAGATTGAGGGGAGCCCTGTGTGCTGGTGCGATTAGGGCTGTAGCTGTGTTGGGTGCCTGCTCAGGCTGGCTGCCTGCTCTCCCCAGCCATTGGCCGCAGCGGCGGGACAGCCAGGACAAGGGGAGCGCCAGGCGCCCAAGGCCTGCTCTCTCGCCTGGAGTGGCAGCAAGGTTTCCTCTTGGGAGGAACTTACAGAGGCTCTGCCCAGATGTGAGAGCCACTGGTCGCTGGAGGCCACGCCCCACGGGCTCTGGTTCCTGGCTGAGCAGACAGGCTCATGGCTGAGCACGGAAGGGTGCCTGGATGCTGCACTGCGGGAGGGCTTTTTGGGAGTGGGGCGCAGAGCTGTCCCAGGGTTACCCGGGAAGGAGGGTGCCGCCGAGCGAGTCTCGCCAGTCCTGTGGTGACGCGAGCAGAACAGCCTTGGCTGAGGAGTGGGAGGATCCACAGAACTAACAGGGAGTGCGCGTGGTGGGTCTTTTTGTTTTGACCGTGTAACAGATTTTAGCTCATGCGTCTTCAGAATGTCACCCCTTGTCTTCTCGTGTCTCCTGGTGGCCCCCTGCACCCGCGCCCCCCCCCCCGCCTGCACCGTCTTTTGTCTCAGCCCGAGGAGCCCTCCTGGCCCTCTGTGGGTTCTGGTTCTCGGTGGTTTTATTTCCCTGCGGGCGCTAAGCCCACCATGGCATCCCAGGAGCACATTCCAGTCCTTTGCTTTCCTAATCTGCACTTTGTCCTCGGAAGACACTGAGTCAGAAACCCCACGTGCTCATGAGTTCTGCAGAGCAGCTTCCCCGTGGTGTAGGTGAGTTACGATGTCAAACTTGAGATCCCCTCGGGGCCTGTCTGTGCTTGTTTGTAGAACTCCAGGCCCATGTTCATCAGCGCCGTGGAGGACTGCGAGTACACCTTCTCCTGGCCCACGGCCGCCGCCTGTGCCGTGAAAAGCAATGTACATGATGACTGCCAAGTCACCAACCCCAGCACAGGTGAGGGACTGAGGAGCCACGCATAGCAGCACCCTGGGCAGAAGCGTCCGTAGTGTGTGTGTGGTCCATTGGGCCTTTCTCTGGACGGGCCAGGACACTTCTGCTGTCCTCTGTGCTGAGCACCCAGAGAGGCACAGGGGGCGTTCCATGGGCAGTTAGAGGGACACTTTCGGGTTCTCCCCATGCCTGGGGAGTCCTAGGGCTGCTGCGCTATGGCCCCAGCGGAGAGGGTGCTGAGAGCCACCATCTTTTGGGGGGAAGATGGGCCGTCTCCTGAATTTGGGCACTGGCGTCTCGTGATGCACACTAGCTGGTTGGAGCAGTGTCGATGAGGGGGGCTGTGAGTCGTGGTGAGATTCAGAAGTCCTAACACTAGTGGGGTCCGAGTGTGAGCCTGCTGGGGTCACCGTGTCCCCCCACTTCCATCTCACAGGACACCTGTTCGATCTGAGCTCCTTGAGCGGCAGAGCAGGATTCACAGCCGCCTACAGCGAGAAGGGGCTGGTGTACATGAGCATCTGTGGGGAAAACGAGAACTGCCCTGCTGGTGTGGGTGAGTGCCTCGGCTCTTTGAGTATCGTCTGGCTCCCCCGCCCCTGGGCTGTCCCCATTGTGACCTCGTGCTGATGGCAGAAGAGACAAGCAGAGCCAAGATCAAACACCTTCGTCTCGGTGGCCATCAGCCAGCATGGGGGATGTGTGGCTGGATATGTGACGAAATATTAAATGTGTAACGTTGGCCGAAGCCATATTGGACACTCGAAATTACGAGTGATGGCATGAAAGTGGCAGTCTGGGTGTGTGGAAGGTTCTCATCAGCAAACAGGCCACCAAGTCCGTGACCGTGTGCTTTTCTCTCCACTCTTCCCTCGTGCGCAGGGGCCTGCTTTGGTCAGACCAGAATCAGCGTCGGCAAGGCCAACAAGAGGCTGACCTACGCGGACCAGGTCCTGCGGCTGGTGTATGAGGACGGGTCCCCTTGTCCCTCCAAATCCGGCCTGACCTACAAGAGTGTGATCAGCTTTGTGTGCAGGCCTGAGGCCGGGCCGACCAACAGGCCCATGCTCATCTCCCTGGACAAACAGACGTGCACCCTCTTCTTCTCCTGGCACACGCCGCTGGCCTGCGAGCAGCCGGTGAGTCAAGAAGTCCCCACCCGGCTCGATCTGGACCTGTGCTGAGTTCACCAACTGACCTTGTCCACTCCAATTGTCCCAGTTATCAAGCTGACCAGAAGTGCCTGATGCTGTGTGATGCAACACTTTGAGACTTTAACCTACCCTTTGTGCTTTTTTTTTGTTGTTAGGCTGTTAAATTCTTATATGACCTTATGGTGATTAAGAAAATTTTTTGGGCAACTCCAATGCAGTCTTTCCTATTTAACAGACGGAATGTTCTGTGAGGAACGGAAGCTCTATCATTGACTTGTCCCCTCTCATCCACCGCACTGGCGGGTACGAAGCGTACGACGAGAGTGAGGATGATGCTTCCGATACCAGCCCCGATTTCTACATCAACATCTGCCAGCCGCTGAACCCCATGCACGGGGTGCCGTGTCCCGCTGGAGCCGCTGTGTGCAAAGTCCCTGTCGACGGTCCCCCCATAGTGAGTGTGGGAAATGAGGGATGGAGATGATTTTTGCAAGACGTTTAGCAATAACCTTCATGTTGTGTTGCTTGCTTTCGAGGGAGAGTTACTCAGAGAGAGTGGAGAAATGAGCCAGGACTGGATGTGTTCTGGGTGCTCTAGGGGAAGAGTAAAGTGGGGGTTTGTGCGTTGAACTGTCGGTAGCTGTGGATACTGGTAGCCAGAGAGTGTTTGAGCTGTGTAAGACAATGTGAACACATATTATAGAACTTTCTTTGTGTGTCGTGTTAGGAGCCTCAGGGTTGACCCTAATCAAGAGAAGTTTTTAGGTAAAGTGGCAAGAAAACACATTGGCATGGCCTGGTTTCTTTGGAATGCTCGTCTTGTGCAATTAAAGCACTCGTGAAATGCAAGCACTTTCTTTGGTAACGTGCTGTAATTAAGGGCAAAAGCAGGCTTGCTGATAGCTAAATATTCTGCTTTG